>JBCEWC010000419.1:0-58120 GCA_038996855.1 Solanum aculeatissimum | reverse complement strand
TTACTATTCATGAACAGTAAAACGTGTTTACTGTTCATGAACAGTAAACACGGTCAACATTGGTGTTCCAGTCAACAGATAATGCAGATGTTGGATGTAAATATAGGACATGCTTATTGCTTGCAATCGAAACTGTGACTACTAGGTAAGTCTAGTAGTTCCAATGCTTTAGCGACAAAACGGATTCTTTTTGTAGTTGGGGTGGTGGTGGGGGATATATCCCTCCGCATTATTTCGTTGAGAGAATATAAGATGACTTTGATGCAATTTCCTCTTCTTTGGCTTGTGATTTTAGATATGATGTAGACACAAATGCATTGGGATCTTGCATTTAGTTGGTTCAATGTTGATCATGTTCATTATATGTTGACATTGAGCAAGATTTATGCTCTTTTTTCCCTTCAGAAATTCCTTCCCTTTTTTTTTCCATCATCATGGGCTGAAAAGTGATTAGTAGATTACAGACATTTTTAACTTGTTACAAAATCCATTGTTCTTGAGCAGCACAACTTTTTGGTTAATCTGTTTCGGTTTGTTTTTTCCTTTTATTGGGCTTTTGAGATGATATTTTTGAGATGAGGGTCTTTCGGAAACAATTTTTCTATCTTTATGAGGTAGTGGTAAGGTCTACGTACATTTTACTCTCTCCAAATTTCATTTGTGGAATTTCATTGGTATGTTGTTATTGTTGTTGTTGTTTGGGTTTACTACACTCAAACCTCTCAGAAGTGATAATGTTTCTCTCTATGTTCCATGGCTCCCGTAATAAGGTGTTGTTATATATGTATATCGACATTGTCATTTAGTTGTATGCAATATTAGAAAAGAGCACGATCGTAAAATAGCCCAACATCAATTCTCATGAAGTCATGATCACAACTGATGAGTTCATTTAAATATGATTTTTTTTTTAGATATTTGTATTTAAATTTACTATGTGCATGTTATTAATAATGATAATCATAAATATTTTACTATTTTATTTTGTACCTAATATACTTCTTACAACTACTAGTATATATTTGAATATAATTGTTATAGAGGGATAGTTTTACAGAAAGTATATTGCTATTACAAATGTCATTATTATTACAAAGAAGTAAAATATAATTTGAAAAATTAGTTCTAATTTTATAGTAAAATCAAATCATTATAATAAAATATTGTTATAACAAATAACTGTTATAATAAAATTTGATTATGTGAATCACGCAATACGATGCAAGCACTAGTGATGTAAAGGGCATAGGATAGTTATAGGTTGTTGTCGAAGGGCGTGGTTTAAGGGAAGCTAATAAGGCCTTTTGTTATGGACTTAGAATCATCGCTAAGACTCTCCTTCTACAAGATCAAGTGACGGGTCATGACACTTTGCTCTATGCTCCCAAACATTTGAGTTTCCAAATTTATAATAAATAAACCTTATGATTTTATTTTTGCTTAAGTAATGGAGTATAGAACTTTTAGATAAAAATTTCTTATAATAAAACTATTTATTATTTATGTTAGATAATATTTTAGAATTTTCAATTAAACTATTTACATTATATATCAGTAAATAAAATTTTATGTAATATAATCCAACAGATTAAATAGCAAACAAATTACCAACATTTCATTAACTTTGAATTAATCCTTACTAATGTAAATATTACTATATAAAGTTAAAAGCTTAATGTTTTTCAAAGATATTACCATAAACAAAAATATGAAAAAGAAATAAATGAAAAAAAGAAAAATATATGCATTTCATTACATATTGATTTTAGAGGGTCATCAAATTTACTAATCATCTTTTTATATAAAAAAGGAATTGATTAAATGAGAAATATAATTTTTGCTAAGTGTAGAAGAGTGGAAAGAAAAAATGTGGGAAAGAAAGGGCTTGGGTGTAGATATAGAAATAATAGGAATTAATCCGATCGTTGAATGAAAAATGATAGATAGTTGAGATAAATTAGGTTGAATTAGGAATAAAATAGATTATTCGAATTCAATTAAATGGAATTAAATTGAAAATTTAAAATTGAACTAAACATTAACCCAATTTAGGCTAAAATTGAAAAAAGTTGAATAGCAAATGATTAGAATTAAAATCGATTGGATTGAAACACTATAATTTAAGTTAATTAGACGAAAATTGAATAGATTATCATCTAATTAATAACTACAATATACACATTTACATGAATATACCATAATTTATCTAATAATAATTTTATGGAAAAAAATGTGCATATGCACGTAATATATACTAAAATAACTATGTAAAATATTTGAACATATTTAAATTGTTACTTTAAATTAAAAATTGATAAAAATAAGATAATAAAATGTATAACGTATTTACGATACGAATAAAATAATAATAATAATAATAATAATAATAATAATAATTACTAATAATAATGAAAAATAATATTATAACAATTTTTATTTTTAAAAAAAATTAAGAATATTACAAATATGTAATTATTTGAATAAAATTGAATATATACTTATTTAAAAAAATTAAATTGCTTATTTAATCAAATAGGCCGATCAAAATTGGGTATTAATAGTATCGTTTAAATTCATCATTGATAACGACGAAAAGATCCATTTTTTCTAATGATCAATTTGGTATGGTTGCATCGTTACTAGAATATCTTCTTCTCATTTTTTTACTTTATTTATTATTTAATAATTTTATTTTATCATTTATCCTATCTTTTCATGATATATATCATATTTTTTATAATGTTATCATTCAAATTATAAATATATGACATTATATGACGACAAAAAATAATACAATTTATTTAAATATTATATTTTATTAAAATAATATAATATAATATAATAGATAACAACCATCCAAACAAGGTTAAAGTTTTTAATATAGTATAAATTGTATATATGTTTAAAGAAATGGAAAGAAAGGCAGAACCACAACTCACCTACCGTGACGCACTTCCTGTCTATATGCTAGCTCGTGAAGCTGATTGACCATCATCATTAACATCACCGATTTATCCCATTTTCTCTTGAAAGATGAGCTGGTGGTGGGCTGGAGCTATTGGTGCTGCCAAGGTAAATGTTCTCTTTTCAATCTGGATTTTTTTGATTTGAATCGTATCTAATTCAGAGTTTTAATTCCACAGAAAAAATTTGACGAAGATGATGCACCACCCAAGTATGAAAGTGTTGCTTTAATCATCGGAGTCACCGGCATCGTCGGTAATAGCCTCGCTGAGATTCTCCCTCTAGCTGATACCCCCGGCGGTCCATGGAA
This sequence comes from Solanum aculeatissimum, assembly GCA_038996855.1. Taxonomy (NCBI): domain Eukaryota; kingdom Viridiplantae; phylum Streptophyta; class Magnoliopsida; order Solanales; family Solanaceae; genus Solanum; species Solanum aculeatissimum. The sequence goes on along the minus strand of JBCEWC010000419.1, from coordinate 54,846 downwards.
GGTCTACGGCGTTGCCCGACGACCTAGACCGTCCTGGAACGCCGATCACCCCATTGAGTATGTCCAGTGTGACATATCAAACCCGGAAGATACCCAATCTAAACTCTCCCTTCTCAACGATGTAACCCACCTTTTCTATGTCACTTGGGCCAGTAGATCCAGTGAGGTGGAAAACTGCGAAATCAATGGAAAAATGTTTACGAATGTTCTCAATGTTATTATCCCTAATTGCCCTAACTTGCGACACATTTGCTTGCAAACGGGTCGAAAACATTATTTGGGTCCGTTTGAATTGTATGGAAAAGTAGCCCATGATTCTCCATTTCACGAGGATTTACCAAGATTAGATGCACCAAATTTCTACTATGTTCTCGAGGATATTTTGTTTAAGGAGGTGGAGAAGAAGGAAGGGTTGACATGGTCAGTTCATCGCCCAGGGACGATATTTGGGTTTTCCCCTTATAGTTTGATGAACATTGTTGGAACACTCTGTGTTTACGCAGCCATATGTAAACATGAAGGGTTGCCGTTGAAGTTCCCGGGTGTTAAAGGAGCATGGGATGGATACTCCGATTGCTCTGATGCCGATTTGATTGCTGAGCATCAGATATGGGCTGCAGTGGATCCATATGCCAAGAATGAGGCGTTTAATGTGAGCAATGGGGATGTTTTCAAGTGGAAGCATTTCTGGAAAGTTTTGGCTGAGCAATTTGGAGTGGAAGCTGCGGAGTATGATGAAGGGACGAGATGCACATTGGCAGAGATGATGAAAGACAAAGGCACAGTTTGGGATGAGATTGTGAAAGAGAATGGATTGGCGCCTACTAAATTGGAGGAAGTTGGAGTTTGGTGGTTTGTTGATCTTATGCTTGCTGGAGATTGCCCTTTGGATACTATGAACAAGAGCAAGGAGCACGGTTTCTTGGGATTCCGGAACTCACAAAAAGCCTTCATTTCCTGGATTGATAAGGTGAAAGCCTACAAAGTTGTTCCTTAGTTTGATATCCATTTTTATTTTACATACTCTGTGATAAAATGTTTGAGTTTGTTTCCTATCTATAATATGCTGTTTAATAAGAAATAATAATAACAAAATGAAGCTATTTCTAGCACGAAACGATGTACACTTTTGGCTTCTTTGCTGTTCTGCTGTAATTATCCATTTATTATTGGTGCCACTATTGTTTTCTTGTTTCATCATTTTGTACATGTTGGATGACTGCAAAGTGCTTATGATTTTGATGAGATCTGTTTAGTATGTTTCTGATAAAGAAGTAAAACTGCCACCACTTTTACATAGTTGTCACAAGTGTGGAATGTGCAACCTATTTTTATGTCTATCATTTACCCCTATTAGCAGTTTAAGGGTGCACAGATGGATAACTTAATTGAAAATGGAAAATGAACTAATTTTGACAAGAATACAAGGGGAAATATGTGAATCCATGATCATGAAGTGTCTTGTTTTCCTTTGAATGTGAAATGCTAAATCTAGAAGACCTTGATGCATTTCCTGTGAAAGTCAGAATGCTAGGTTGAATGACTATTCATTTTTAAGATTCTACGTTACTTGTACATCATAAGGAGATTAGATAGTGTTAGGGTTTTTAGAGAAGGATCCAGTCACTGGACGATGAATTGGAAAAATCTAAATCAATTGACTTCAACCTTCCCTATATAAAATGTTACTTGTACATCATAAGGAGATTAGATAGTGTTAGGGTTTTTAGAGAAGGATCGAGTCACTGGACGATGAATAGGAAAATCTAAATCAATTGACTTCAACCTTCCCTATTTTTGTATATAAAATTCATATTCAAGGGAGACTGAAACCTTAGAATTCAATGGAAGATGTTTTTTTGCTAAAAAAATGACTTGCTAATTTATTCAGCAGAAACCCCTGAAAATAGAAGTCTAATTACAGCATTAATCCTTATGAAAGTAGGAAATCTAAATCCTATTCCAAACTAATAACTACAACTAGTAGGAAACCTAAGTCCTACTCCAAACTAATAACTATAACTAAGTTTAATCATTATGAAACATAAATTCTCTTCTAGAATAATAAAATATATAATTAAATACTTAATTTCACGCATCCATAACAGATAGTCAATGATGTAGCGCAAATAGGATCTCAGCTCTTTGGATCTGATTTGGTAAATTATAATTGCAACTTCAACAAGAGTGTGATCCCAATAAAATGAAGCAGTTCCCAAATCCTTAAATATGTGATGTTGGATGTCTCAATGGGTATCCTAAGAGAGGGAAATGACTTCAACAGATAGGTGTTTACAACCTATCTGCTAGGTGTTTACGACATCATGTATATCATCATTATCAGGTTAACTAGTTACTTCATTCACCAAGATTTCTATTTAATCGATCAGTACACAAATATTTCTGGGACTTTGATCCATCCTATGTCAACTGTCCCTATATGTCTTGAATGTTGATCTTAAAAGTTTGAAATCCAAGGAATAGAGTTCAAAGTGTTCTGTCCTTTTATAAAATGACACACTGCACTGGTGTGAGATAAGGTCCTTGAGCATTAGGAGGAGCAAAGCAAGACTTTGATAAGTGATCTCTTGTCTATATTCATTCTTTGATAAAAATTAATTCTTATATACGCAAAAGAATAAGCAATGATATCATAAAATGAATTATTTACGAGAAAAATAAACGCAGCATTGTCTATATATGTAACTAATTTACTCTTACAAGTTACAGTACAAAAATCTGTTTCCTAACTATGCTTCAAAAAGATTCCTTCTAAGGCCTTCCTTTGACGCCCGCCACTTGATCCTAAAAAAGGGGAAAGAATCTTGAATTTTTTGGTGGTTTAGAGATATTTTGGGTAATTTTTAGCTTTCTCTAGACTTGTGTGGAAAATTCTAGAGATGGACTAAAGTGTAAATACTTAGAAACTTGTAATGTAAATATTAATTACACTTTGACCCTAAGTAGGTGGTATAAATAGATCAGAGGGGGTCATTTGCATTGTTAGACATTCAGAAATTCAGATATTGTAAAGCATTCTCCATGTCTAATACAAGTTAGAAAGGGCTTACTTGTATTTGCAAGATCGTGAAAGATTCATGACAAGTGTCGCACGAAGGTCTTAGTGAAGTTCTGTGTCTGTGACATTCCACTCCCTTAATCTATGTCAAAGTCCTCAACTAGTTTAGTGTACGTGCTTTGCACGTGTGTACCGCATCAATTAATAAAAAATGTATAATAAATAAATAAATAAATTATTATGTGTGTAACTTACATCATTGAGCATGCAACTATAAATAATTACTTAAATATTAATATCTCATATCATCAACTTTATAAATATATTATTTTTCAGTAGACAAAATAATTGAATATACTTTGATTCTATATAAGTAATTTTTTTAATCTAGTGTCTGCATTGCAACTTCGACTAAATTTAAATCGCACGCTATAGAATCCATTTAGAGGTAGAAATCCTAATAGAATTTTCTCCACACTCAAAGCTTGAACTCCAAATTGCTGATTAAGAATGGAGTAGTCTCACCACTGCACTACAACCCATGTTGATAATTCTATGTTTGTTCTAATGTTCAAGGGAAAGAAAATCTTAGTTTATCATTGAGTTTTAAATTCATGTTCATCTCCTATCTTAGTTTCTATAACTTGCATCGTATACTTGAAAGTTATAATTTATATTGAATACCAATTTATAATTCCTTTGGATCAGAACTATAAAGTCGTATTCTGAAAGTTCCTTCAATTTTTGAGTAAACACATATATTCCTTTCAAGCATGCATACATACAAACAAAAATTGAAGCCAATAAAAGTGCAGATAAATTATCAACCAATATATATATAAATTACGGGATAATATAATATTATGAAAGAGAAAAAAATATTATTATCTCTAAACCCCTGAATGATCAATGTGTTGCTTCGACGTGAATATAAATTTACTCCTTATATAGATAATATGTTTTAGGATTGTTGTCTGATTGAAATTAGTATTGGATTGTAGAACTTTATGTTTCTAGTTTGTTTCAATTCTAAATATTAGGTAAACTATCAGTAGAAAAATTTGACATTTTTTCTATATATATATTTTATGTTTCATTAGTATGTTTGGTCAAGTCTATTTTAGTTGAAAAATGTTTCTTTGTGTAGGAATTAAACCATCATATGAAAAATCTTCTCCATTAAATTTTTTTTATGCTTAATATGTTTAATATTATTAAAATAATAATACAATAATTAGAAAAAATGGTGAAAAGAAAATTCTTTTGACTATATTCTTTTTGGATCAAGTGTAATTTTTGAAAGCATTTGCTAATTTTTCTTATAAATCTTTTTTTGGGACTTTTTTTAGGTTTTTTTTCTGGATGTTTTCTTCTTCTTCTTTTTTTTTAAAACTTTTTTTTTATTATTATTTGAATTTTTTTTTTTACTATTTTCTTTCTGGATCAAGTCTATTTTAATTGAAAAAGAATTCTTTGTGTATGAATTTAACCATAATAAAAAAAATCTCCATTTAGTTTTTATTATGTTTATTATATTTAATATAATTAAAATAATAATATAATAATTCAGAAAAATGGTGAAAAAATAATTTTGTCTAAAAAAGAATCTTTTAACGAAGGACAAAAAGTTCAAACAATATTTCTAACATTAAACACAACAAAAATATAGACAATTGTTAATATGACATTGCACTATGTATATAATATTTCTATTTCAATCAAAAAATAATCATATTGAAAAAAGGGAAAGAAATCTACACTTGTATAAAACACATCTACAAGAAAAAAAAAATACCCTGATTGTATTACCATTTAAAAAACAATTCAATAAATATTATCTCGTAACAAATATTGTAACCAAACATACTATATGATTATTAAATTAGTATTATATATATTTAAATTCTACTTTTCTAACTTTTTTCTATTTGCAAAGTCATTAATTACTGTTTTATAATCAATTTATTTTAATAATTCTTTTTTTAATTAATAATATAACTAATCCATGCAATCTCTTTTGGGATATTGTTGATCTTTCATAAGATTATATCAATTTTAGTTACGAAAAATATCTTTTGGTAGAGGGTTAACATTATTCTACAAGTAATATATGTTATTTGGAAAAGAATCAAATCTTTTTATTTGATTGAGTATTTCTACAGATCATTATCTTCTATTTATATTATTTTTCTTAACACTTTTAATTCAAAAAATAAATGTAAACCATCAATATCAGAATAACTATTACATGTTAAATAAAATTCAAAGGAGAAGAAAAAGTTGTACATAGTTTTCAATTATATTGAATTCAGATAAATCTTTTAGTATAACTTTTTCATAATGTAAGATTGATGGGCAGGCGTGACATTTGTATATGTTTGTATAATTCGCTATATAATTCGCAGTTTTTGTATAGAGTTTGTATATTTCGCTATACAATTCGTGCATAACGTATGTATAATTCATAGGTTTGTATATTTCGTTGTGTATAATTCGCTATACAATTCATGGGTTTGTATATTTCGCTATACAATTTGATTCACGCTCAACTTTTGTATAATCGCGCACAATATTTGTATAAATCACGCGAATTATACAAAACTCAAACTGTAATTACGGCTAGATATTTACCGCAAACTGTAATTAATTCAAATTATAGTTATATTAACTAATTAACTAGTATATATTTACTTATCCGTGTAATTTTAAAAAAAATTAATATCTAACACTGCATTGTGGAGATTAGTATTTGTCAAGTTAAATGGTCCTGGTATTTGATCGTGCTACTTTGTATTATTTGTTTAGATGGACCACATATCATTTATATTTGGTTGAACTTGTCTAATGACATAATCATATCTATACACCAAAGTGGAGGATTTTGAACTCTTCAATTAATTTAAAATTGTCTGAGTTACACGACGATTCTGAAGGGGACAAATCAAGAGATATACTGTTGAATGAATATATATTATGTCATAGTGGACTTAAATCTCGTTAAAGAGAACCCGCCTCAACCTGTATATACAATCAAATCTTGGAGATATGAAAAGTAGACCATCATATGTAGTTGTGACATTCCACTAACTAAATGGTCCCAAACCGTGTTTTCGTGTATATTGAATAGTAAGAGGTAAGAATTGAAATGTCCAAATATATTTCTCAGTCCAGAAAAACAAAATCTAAAAAAGTAGAAAAAACAAAAAGATCTAACTATAATTTTGAAAAGTATTATTTTCTAGCTTAAATATTTTATTTTATTTTTTATTTGATGTTCAGTATTTATATTTCGACTAATTCATATTCGCGTCCATTCGAGAGAAATGCTTTGCACCAAAGATTTTTCATATCTAAAACTCGAAACCAAAACCTGTAACTTAAAAAAAAGGATACTCCTTGTGTCCATTTTTACTTGTTCACTATATTAAAAATAGATGTCCAACAACATTTGTCCAATTTATGAAGTTAAAAGATAATTTTACGTTCAGTTTCTAATTTATTTTTATCATTAATTATAGTCATTTCCCTATTATATCTTTCAAGGCACTGCATTTATTATATTCAAAGGGTAATTTGGTAAAATTACTTTTATCACTTACTGCTTCTTAATTCGTGTATCAAGTTAATAATGGACAACTATTATTGGACGGAGTGATCAGTAAACAACTTCATTTGTTGCAACATGTACTTTGCAGCAGTAAAAAAAAATAGATATTTTCTGCGCACGTCCATTTTTACTTGTCCACTTATTCACTTTATTAAATCAAGAAATAAATTTACACTTATTGTTAAATCATTTACTATTTTATAATCAATATGTCAAATTAATAGTAGATAACTATTGTCGAACGGAACAACCAGTAAAACACTTCATTTGTTGCAACATGTACTTTGATGGTTTTATCTTGACCATAAATGTAGTTTGGGAAGTAGAACCCCTCATTGAGTTGTGAAATGGGAATAAATGAATGAGTAGAGGTGAGCTATAATAAATAGAGTAGACATACTGTTGAGAAAATTAAAAGCAATAGCATGTGTTCCTGATTTCAAGCAATTATTTCACAGCCAGCCTGACCCCCTCCATCTGAATACATCCCCCAATCCACTCTTCTTTTAAATTAAATTAAATAAATATTCCACAAGTTTGTGTTCTTCTTCTCTTAAAGATGTTAGAAAAATCTCATATATTGATAAGTTTGAAAGAAATTTTCGATTAGAAAATATAATATGTTTTTATCTTATTTAATATAGTGATTATTGTAATAATTACGTAAGAAATAGAATGATATTTAGTTAGTTATAACATCCTTTATTATGTGACTATCTATTTTGTTGTCTTGTTTATATTCTATCGAATTATCATGAACTAATATTATTATTCTTATATTTATCTTTTTTTATCCCCTTTCACTATTTTTGTTTACTTATTATATTATTGAATATACTAAAATCTCTCAAACGGTCAAACATTTTTTATATTATGCGAAATTTAGGATCAAATTTATTGATGTTATGGTTCATTTTCTGAGAGAGCGTTTAATTAATTGATATCAAATTGAATTTAGATGAATTTAATATTTTATAAATAAAACTTACATATTAAAAAAATATATGAATTATTTTTTATATTGAATGATATCTGCCGACTAAATATCATCAAATAATAAGTGAATAAAAAGAGTCGCCCTACTGGCCATTCAGCTTCTTCCCCATTTTATTAAATAAATAAAACAATTAAATGACAAAGCATAGTCCACTTGTATGATTGAAACAGATGAAAATATGTATATTTTTTATTTTCATTCGATATCTGGTGATCGCATTAGAGTCTGACAAATATGAATTTATATCGCATAGGGCTCATTTGAGAGAAGCGCTTCTATAAAGGATTTTTTCATATCCAGAGTTAATACTCGAGACCAGCTTCATATACTGCATCACATTTTTTGGTGATATGAAAATATGTATATATGCATCTATATGTGAGATTTTTATTTTGTTTTTAATTGTTTGACATGATAATTATTGAGAACCATACAAGTTATATGGTTTATAGCTTTTGTTTTTATTTAATTTTAGGTATTTTTTTGTTGAGATTCTTCATGGGAATAATTGTTTTCAGTACCTATGAAAAACATATATTTCCAAATAAATCAATATCACATATGTACTGACTTTTTGAATCAGGTTTACCTAGCTAGGGCCTAGGAGAATGCAATAAAAAAAATTTATTAAAGATATAGAAATAATTGTTCTTGGATTACAATAACATTTCTTCCCTTTATATCTCACTTTTTAATAAGTGTGTTTTTGAGACGAGAATTTTTTCGAAAATAACTTTTCTATTTCTATGAGGTAGTGATAAGTTATGCCTATATTTTATCCATTCAAATTTCATTTGTGGGATTCCGCTAAATATGTTATTGTTATTGTTATTGTACAGGAGTTAAAAGTAGTTGTTCAAGGCAAGAGGTTCATGCCTGCTTGAGTAGTTTAAGATATAACATTTCTTTCCTTTTTATCTCACTTTTTAATAAGTGTATTTTTGAGACGATAATTTTTTCGAAAATAACTTTTCTATCTTTATGAGATAGTGGTAAGATATGCGTACATTTTACCCATCCAAATTTTATTTGTAGAATTTCACTGGATATGTTGTTGTTATTGTTATTGTACAGGAGTTAAAAGTTGCTCAAGGCAATAGGTTCATGCCTGCTTGAGTAGTTTAAGGTATATTTGTAATTTTATAATTATTTTTTTGTTCTATTTATTTTATTTCTTAATATATTTAAAAATTACATAAAAATATTATAAATCATGATATTGACAATCTAAAATATTTAAGAAAAATATATAAAAAGTTTAATTGATTTTTAAAACTAATCTATCGATGTTGAATAAAATGAAACAGAAGAAGTAATATGTATTATTAAATTTGAAAACTAAGTAAAAAGTATTGTAAATCTCAACATTTAATTGACTTGAGAAAATTCATTTGTGCTACGTATATTTTCTTATTTAATAAGAGGAAGTTAAGTTGCTCAAGTAGACAGTAGGTCGACATATCTGCTTGAGCAACTTAAGGGTATACATGTAATTTTTTGTGGTTCTTTCGTTTTAATTATAATTTGTTTGTCTTATTTTTTTTAATTTTTTTATATATTTAAAAAGTGCATAACATACTATAAGTCATGATAATTGAAAACTTAAATATCTAAAAATATATACAAAAAATTCGATTGATCTTTGAAATTAATCTATTGGTGTCGCAAAAAATGGGACAAAGGGAATAACATGTATTATTTCATTTGAAATTATGTAAAAAGTATTATAAATTTCAATAATTAACAACATTTGATTGAATCTTGAAAATCTATTTGTGCTACATACATTGGGATAAAGAGAGTAAAATATATATTATTTCAAAATTAGTAAAAAAATATATACTATAAATTACAGTAATTAACAACTTAAAATATTTAAAAGACATAAAAAGTTCAATTGACTCTCGAATCAATACAACATAAATAAGGGTAGATGAGTAACATATATTGTTTGAAAATAATATAAAAGTAATATGGATCACAATAATTAAAAAAATTAAAATTTTATTGGTGCCAGATAAATTGGAAGAAAAAACATATATTGTTTAAAAACTATATAAAAAATATTATAAATCATAATAATTAATAATTTAAAATATCTAAAACTTATATTAAAATTTATCTGATATAAAAACTCAACCAAGTATTATTATGGCTAAAAATACGTAAACATTTGCGCCTAGTAAATACTAAACCAAATCAATAAGTCAAAGAATACGTCAGTTTTTTGTGTCATTTTAATTTAATATTTGATTTGATTCCATTCTTTTATATTTCTAAAAAAAAAAAATTCTTTTATATTTCTTAACACCCTGGCTATTGCTAGTTGTAAATAATATAATCAAGAAAACATTTAAAGGTTGAAATAAAATCTTTTTGGCCACATATATAGGATTTCTTTAATTTTATAATTGAATTATGAGGTGTTACGGTATAGTACGGATGGTACCATTTCTTGGGAAATGGGACAATTATCATGTGATATGTTTTTTTTTTTGGATTTACGATTTGGTATTTGAATTATGACGCTTTTATTTTTTTAATATATGTATTGAAATTTGATTAAATTTACATAAATTGAAGGTTAAGTTATTGTATAGCAATGATGATTTCGAATATAGTAAATTTGAATAATTTTTTTTGATTAAAAATAAAAAATATATTTATTACTCGATCACAAACTATTATTAGTTTGAATTATGACCTTTGGTTATGGGAAAAAGTCAGCCAAGTTTGTCAATTGATTAGGTACATGTGCCACATCACATGTCCCATGTCTTTTAAACCCCATTAGAACAACTAGGTCAAGAACTTATTCACTTCCTCCGTCTTATTTTATCTGATATGTTTTTACTTGATATGATGTTTATAAAAAAAGGAAAGTTTTTTTAAATTTGTGGTCTAAAATCATTTTTAGATATTTATGTGACTGAGAATAATTTCATTAAGGGTAAAAGAAGAATTTTAAAGGTAAATTATTTTCAATTTGAGTACGATGACATTCTTTTTTTAACGAACCAAAAAGAAAATGATATCATATAAAATGAGACGGAGGGGAATATTTTCTTTTTAAGTACGTAATTTAAGTTTTTTGGTCTTTTTTTGAAGTCCTTAATTTTATTTGCATTCATTTTCAATCCTTTTCTTGTTTAATTTTCCTTCCTACTCACCTAATTACTCAAAGAACAAAGTATATGAAAAGTGGTTGGAGGTTTGACGTGATCTCCGTATAAATAATACTTTCCCCCTCTTATTTTAATTTAATTTATGAGATAATGCATATTTATTAAAAAAATATTTAAAGATAAAATTTAAATAGTATCTTTCACTATTGTCCTTTGTAAAGTCATAAATATATAGTGTAATTTATTTCATTGAAAATATAAAACTTCAGACAATTATGAAACAAGTTTGAAATATTCATCTTGAACTTTGAACATTGAAAAAACCCTTAAAAATTCAACTAATTTAAAACGGAGAAAGTATTATATAGTCTCTAAGTAATATGTTAATTGTGCTTTCCATTTATATTCATGGACAAATAAAACTAGTCCAAAGTTTAAATATTATTTTTCACTTAAAAAACAAAAATTACATTTAACAAATTTCACAATAAAACATATACCTATGTATTTTCTTAAAATCCTAAATTTGTTTTTGTTTATTGGACTTGTGATTCCTAATTATGTCCATAATTCAAATTAGTGCTAAAAAATTGCTAGTTGGTGTCTGTAAATAAATCAGAGTAATTATTAATTAATTGTAGTTATCTACTTTGTAAGAAATAAAGACAAAGGCAAGGCCAAGTGAATGAGAATCAAAGAGAAAATCCAAATCTCCTGTTAATTAGAATCTTTAATCTGTAATTATTAATGCTAAATTAATTCTACCTACAAAACAGAAGTTTAAGATATTTAAACATAAATGAATATTCTCAATGTAGTCAAGAATTTAAATTTGTGTCTAATGAACAATATAGACAAATTTTTTATCTAAAAGAATAACACTTTCAACAGACTTTTTATCATTACCAAAAAATTAAATTTGAACCCCTAATTAAAGGCGGAGAAATTTCAATTATCCTACTACTCACCTATAATGGTATTGTCATTGTGCTCACATTGGGAACCATCTTTTTCTTCTATATCTTTCACTTATTTGACCCCATCTAACATACAAGCTCTAAACTTTATTATATTTTCCAACTTTAGACTCTTCTTTGAAACTTCAATAAATTATAAATAGATATTTAATGTAAGCTCACAAAAGACTTTTCTCATGTACAAAAAAAAAAATACTTTTTCTTTGTTAAGTAAGAAAAAATTCTTAAATACCTAATACTCAGTGACGAAATCAACATTTTCGTTAAAGGTGTTTATACTTTTAAAATATGGATGGATAATTTTTATATCAAAGATGTTCAACAATTGATATATATTTAACCTATATATTCAAAAAAAAATTCGACGAACAATGTTCATCTGACCATCTTTGGATAAATATAACTACGTCCCAGTTAATACTTAGTAGCCCATAATACATGGACATAAAAGGACCTAACTATCATCATAGAAAGTACACCATGAAATTAATTTTTATTTTTTGGAACTTTTAATTCTTGTGGATGAAACTCTTTCTCCCCACCCCCACCCAACTTTAATTTAATTAAATATTTGAAAATTCAAACAATGATTTTTTTGTCCCACTTGGTACCATATAAACTTAAATAAATTAAAGATTATTTTGATTTGTCTAAATTCTTTACTCCATTTGATTTTTCTCCAAGATGAGTAGATAAAACACTCAATAATTAAGTGAAAAATTTAATTTAACCACGTTTATAAATAACAATATATTTAAATATTATATATGAAATATTAAAGTCAAATTTGATAGTTAGGTAAACAAACAGTAAAAGTGAATGAATCATGACTATATATAAATTATAAAGTACTATAATTATGAACCACCTTTTTCTTTCTTTTTTAAAGTATCTCGTTCTATATTAAGTATCTAGACGATTAATTTAAATTCATATTGAAAATTTTTATTTTAGGAGGAAGATAATTTTTAATTAAAAATCTCTGATTAAAATAAAAGTAGTACTTACTACTCGACTTACTATAACTTTTAATGATATAATAATAATTATGAAGAACCTAATTGACATCATAGAAATTCTATTGACTAACCTGCATTCACTAATTTTTCGTTTAAAAAGAATGACCTAATTTGATTTGGCACAAAGTTTAAGGTTAAAAAAAAAAAATTTAATCTTGTCGTCCTAAATTAAAGTTATGTCAAATGTATTAAAATGCCCTTTAATCTTGTGATATCTTGTGATTTTAAATATGTCACGTGAAATATCAAAAATAATATCTAATAGTTTATGTTTGTAGTCATAAAATGATAAAATAGAAGTTAGGTGAACAAACTATTTACTAAAACTTAGAAGAATATACTTTATTAAAAGAATAAGCAATGCCATTTTAAGCTCAGTGAAAGGGCATTCCTTTTCTACTTTCACAATAAAATATAGTGTTTAATTTGATAAGAAAAGTATTGTTTTAGTTTTTCATCTGATATTCGATATATTTATATTAGAGTCCGACTATATTTGAGTTTGTGCCGTTATAGAGTCTCATTTGGGAAAAATACTTCCTATCAATTTTTTTTCATTTTCAGAGCTCGAACTCGAAACCTCTGATTAAGAGAGGAGCAGTATCATGTGTTGCACCATATCCTTTGGTGATAATTTGATAGGAAAAGTTTTTCAAAAAAAATCACCTAGTGTTTAGTATTCTCGTAAAGGTGCTCAATTAACCAATTGAACGTGTCTCACTTGTTACAATAAATAAAATGATATGATTATGGTAGGTCATCTAAATGTATTAAGTATGTATTTAATAATAAGGATAAATAAGTTATTATTTTTTTGATTTTTCAAACTTGATAAGTGAAAATAGACATTTATATTTAATACAATAAATAAATAAAATTCAACAGAAGGAGAGTTAACGAAATTGGCTTAACATTAGGAATCATTAATCAACTATACAAACACAAATAATAATATGTATTAGAAAATAAAAATAAGCGACAAACACTACAATAAAAATAATTTATAATGGTATTTTTCGAAAAATTGATTTTCTCTTAAATTAATTAAGTTTTAAATCAATTTTTTAATTAATTAACAATAATAGACTAATTGTTACTAAATATGATTTTTTTAGAGATAATTACATTTTAGCATTATTTGTAAATGTTCCTAAAGCCTATATCGACATTGAATCTTGGATCAATTAATGATGTACTTATGTATTGTTGTTAAAAGAGATTTTTGTTGTAGTAAAACATAATTATATATCTAAACAATAAAAATTTATGCTAATCCTATATAGCTATGAATTATCAAAAAGATTATCAATAAATTCTATAGTTTATGCATATTTTCTTAAAATGATAAAAATACCACTAAAGACTGTCTTGAAAAGTAAGTTATTCTACATTTTTAAATAAATAAAAAATCGAATCAATCATATTTAGTAAAAAGTTTTTTTTTTTTAAATAATCTTTAGAAGTGCAACTTTTCAATAAAATAAAGAGTGAAAAACTCAGAAAAGGAGCCAAAAAGTAGATAAAAAGAGGAAAAGGGAAAATAATAAATAAAGATAAAAAGAAAGATGAAGAAAAGAAAGAAAACTGAATTATGGAGGAAAAGTAAAGGCATCACTAAACTTTTTGCATGCACTGTGTTTAAGCAATTTTCAATTATTCTAACTGTGATTTTAGCTATTTTTTTTACGCTAGAGACGAGGGTTTCAATGAAATAATCTCTCTATTTTTGTGAGATAGCGATAAGGTCTACGTACATTTTATTCTTTTCAGATCTCACACTTGTGGGATTCTATTGGATATGCTATTGTTATTTTAGCTAGCTTTTCAATATAAAAAGAATATCAAATATTATAATTTATTAAGTTATTTTTATTTATAATTAATTGTACTTTTGAATAGTAAATGATATTATAAAAAATCGTATTTTTAGTTAAGAGCATAATTGAAAATGATCGTCAATATTAATTTTAAGTTTTTGTGGTGATAATTATTTTGAGTTAAAATAAATTATTTTTTAAAAAATGAATCTTGTGCTTCACTAATTAAACATATGGTCAATGCCTATAATTAATGAGTTTGAAAATAATAATAATTAATCTTCTAAAAGAAAGAAAGTCCTACCCATTTTGAACAGAAATAACTGATCTTTAATAGAAAAAAGATATAAAATATGTTTATATAAAAGCCTTATTTTTTTAGTCATAAGAGATTTTTTTTTTTGAATAAAAATACTTGAAAATATCATATGTTCATAATAAAAAAGTCTTAATCATATTTATTATTTTATTAAATTAGTAAATAAATTTAATATTTCTACTCATATCTATCAAGGTTACGTTTACATTTATTGCCACGAAAAGTATTGATATTGAGTGCATTAATATTTGAGTCCTCTTAATTTTACTCCTCTATTTATATTAAACGACTTTAAGAATGCTTAATTAATGACATTAATTACTTTTAGAAAAACTTGTTAATTGATGGATCTTATTAGTTAGTCTGTCCATTTTAAATATTTATTCCATTGAACTTGTCTTCAAAGATAATTAGTATTTACTATTTAGGATGAAATTTTAAAAAATAATTAATTGTATCTTGAATTTTTAAAATAATAATATTTTTAATAAAGATGATGAACAATTTGAGATGCAGAAATAACAAATACTTCAAAAAAAAAAATTGTTTGCGAATAAAACAATATGGATTCTGATTAATATTTTAAAATATAATTTTTTATTATATTAATATGAGAAAAAATATAATTTATATTATTTTTAAATATTTAATTTAATTTTAAAAATTAATTAAATAAAACTTTAAAATATGATAGTTATTTTGGAATGAAGGGCGTAAAAGCCAGCTTCATCAAGGGACATTAGAAATGACAAATAAAAATAGGGACCAGAAAATAATTTTTGGAAAATGACATATTAAAAAGTTAAAACTAATTCCAAGTTATCTACTATTCTTTTCCAAAAAGCTGTCTATTTTTTTTTAATTTTTCTTACTTGAAAGTTCCACTAAAAAACAATTATTTTACCTTTTCAATTGAAAGGAAAAAAAAAACTTAAATGAATTGTTCAATGATTTGCCAATTATACACTAAATATTTTTTATTTTAAAAATAAGTTTAAGTGATGAATTGTTGATTGCCAAATGGCTAGTTTACAAGTGATTATCACGTCCTAATTATTATTAGTAAATTTTGATGCCTTCAATTTTATTTATTAATTAAGGATTATACAATCCCATGTGACCTTGTCAAAATTATAATTATGTGTAGTGGCCAAGATCACTGGATTTGTATTTCAATTATTGTTTTCAAACGTGGGTGCATGAACATGACTAAACAAGCGAAAAATAAAAAGGTTAGCATTGGAGCTGGACTACTCCAAATTCGCGCTGTCTAGGGTTTATTCGGTGAATTTAACTATTCTGAATTCATGTTGTGTGGGCCCTATATGGTGAACTCGACTACTTCGAATTTCGCGCTGCATAGGGCCTTATTTGGTGGAAAAGCATAGTTAAAAATTGAATTATATTACTTTTTTTTGTTGCCCATTCGGTATTCGGTGCCCGCATTGGAGCCTGACTATTCCGAATTCGCGCTGCGTAGGGTCTATTAAATGAACCCGACACTCCGAATTCACGTTGCATAGGGTCTATTCGGTGAATTCAACTTTTCCGAATTCGTGTTGCGTGGGGCCTATATGGTGAACACTACTACACCGAATTCATGCTACGTAGGGCCTATTCAATGAACTTGACTACTCCGAATTCGCGCTGCATAGGGTCTATTCGGTGAACTCAACTATTCCGAATTCGTATTGCTTGGGGCCTATATGGTGAACCCGACTACTCCGAATTCGTGCTACATAGGGCATATTCAATGAACTCAACTACTCCGAATTCGCACTGCATAAGGTCTATTCGGTGAACTCAACTATTTTGAATTCGTGTTGCATGAGGCCCATATGGTGAACCCCACTACTTCGAATTTGCATTGCGTAGGGCCTATTTGGTGAAAAAGCATAGTTGAAAAATGAATTATATATATATTTTTTTGCCCATTCGGGATCCAGTGCCGGCATTGGAGCGTGATTGTTCCAAATTCGCGCTGCGTAGGGCCTATTCGGTGAACCCGACTACTCCAAATTCGCTTCGCATAGTGCCTATTCGGTGAAAAAGTATATGCATAAGAATTAGAGCATAGTTGAAAATTGAATTATATATATATGTTTTTTGTTGCCCATCTGGTATTCGATGTCCGCATTGGAGCCCGACTATTCCGAATTCACATCGCGTAGTGCCCATTCAGGGGAAGCACTTCCTACTAAGGATTTTTCTATACTTAAGGCTCGAACGAGATATCTTTGATTAAAGGAGAAGTAACCCCATCCATTGCACCACATTCTTTGATTGTGAATTATATTACGATTATTTACTTGAATTGTCAATATAAATTAAATGATTATATTATTAATAAACTATGATTTATTTGTTAAAAAAACAATTAAGAAGAATACATAACCCTTCTGCAGTCTTAATAAACAAGAAAATTGGTAAGCAAGGTGAAAATAAATTGACTAGGTCTACTGGTTGAAGGAATGTGTCAACTTGCAGGCTTAAAGTATTTTTATTATATGCAAATATATCAGTCCACAACAAAATATTTAAAAATAGGAAAATGTTGAACAGATCCAATAAATAATACTATTTTTATTATTAGTTTAATTACCTTTTTTGAATTTTTTTTATAAAAATTTAAATTATTATAAGCTGGATCAAAATAGCCTGTGACCAGCTATACGTCAAACAAGTTGTGTAGTGTAACTAAGTAACGTGTATTATGAAAGTTGACTGTTTCTTTATTAAAAAAAATTTTTGTGGACAAAAAGATATTTATTTGTCTTTCTTTTTATTCACAAATATAACCATAAAAGTTTAATTAATTTAAAAGTTAAAAAAAAATAAAAAATGAAAAAGACTACTCCCAAAAGAAGTATGGTACTGTTTGTGTGGATGGGGGGGCACATGAGCATGTGCAGGCACACCTCTTTAATTTTGCAATTTGCTTTCAAAACAATGGGTAAAATCTAAGTTGCACCGATTCTTCACAATGTTATAGTCATATTGAATTTTTTGAAAAATATTATTTTGACGAGTTTGACGTGAATCTGCTAACACTTTTGAAAAATTCGAATAATATAAGTAAAATACATACTATATAGTATGAAGTATATATATATATGTATATGAAAAACCTATATTAGATAATTAAAACTTATCAATAATAGTTTTTGTTACTCCAAATGGTCACTCACTAACTGAGACAATAGAATCTCTTTATCTGGAAAGAAACTGTGTTACTATTTTTAGTAGTGAAAAACATAAAAAGTAAAATAAAGCAAAAATTATTTTAGTGAAAGAAAAAAAATTAATGCAGTATAAAGTTAAAGGGATTCAGTTGGGTCTACTCAACTCTCAATTTGTTAAGGGTTCGATTCCCTACATTTCTTCCCATTATTCCTTTCCCTACTCTCAATTTTTTTTAAAAAAAAAGTTAAAAGGGATTAAACTTAATTAGTAGGAACTTTGACAAACTGTATAACAATATAATTTCATCCGTTTCCATTTATTTATCTAAATTTTAGATTTGATACGGAGCTTGATTTTCCCCCTTTTTTTTTTTTTGAATTTTATGATTTTAAATTTAAAATAAATAGTCAAAATATTTTCAAAAGGTTATTTAAATAGAAATATTATTTTTGAAGTGAGAAAGCAAAAATAATTTTTTAATTAAATTAGATTAGATTGATAATTTTAAATTTAGGTATTTAAGAATTATATGGAAGTCATATAAGCTAGTATAATTTTTCTAATATTTGGCATTGTTCAACTTTTTAAGTTCAAAAGGAAGATTATATTAATATTAATTAAAATTTATATTATTTGACTCTCAATTAAAAGAGTGACATATTGGTCAAAATTAGTATATTGGAGTCTTAAAAAAAAGAAAATTATAAGCATTTCGAAACGGAGAGCAGATAACAGGGTAGCAGTGATTGGAGCCTGTTAGTATATTTAGTCCGCTACACTGTTTTTGGATTTGGTGGGCGACTTACCAATCCTATTTCTGGACCCAAAAAAATCCTATCTTTCTTTAGTGGGTAGTTCTTGCTTCTCTTCTTCCTACTCTTAACTCAACTCAGTTATCTTGTTTTTCTTTGATGGGTGAATTTTTAGCACCTTATTGATATAATAAATAAAATTGTCTTTGAATCTTGAACTAGGAAGAGAGGAAATTGAGCAAGATGGGGGAGAAACCTGAGGTGTTAGATGCAGTATTAAAGGAGACTGTGGATTTGGTAATGGATCTGACTAAAAAAGATCAAATTTTTATTAATGAATCTTTTGTTGGTTTTAATGCGGTTGTTTCCTTTTTTGTTGCTGTTGTAATTGCAGGAGAATATACCCATTGAAGAAGTTTTTGAAAATTTGAGATGTACCAAAGAGGGTCTTACTAGTACGGCTGCCCAAGAAAGGTTGGCAATTTTTGGGTACAACAAACTTGAGGAGAAGAAGGTGTGGTGATGATTACTCTTTTTATTTTCTATTTGCAAAATTGTTCCTTTTCTTGTTTTTTGATTCACCTGCTGGTCCACTTGGAACTGAATCTTCTGTATATTCTCTTTCTTTTTTGATTTGGTACTTTCATGGGTTAGTTTTCTTTTTGTTGCTAAATTTTTTCCTCTTTTCTCTTTTTTTTTTTTTCTTTATAGTATCTTGTCTGTCTTGTTTGGACTTTGAATTGACTCTTTTTAGCTGAAAATTAGATGTCTTTAGTTGAGCTAGCTGAATTAATGGAGAATTTGATGTTTAAGTTTTTGACTAATGAGTAAAGTGAACTGTTATGATTGTTGAAGATTACTGTTTGATGTGTTATAGGAGAGCAAATTCTTGAAATTTTTGGGGTTTATGTGGAACCCTCTCTCATGGGTTATGGAAGCTGCTGCTATTATGGCAATTGCTCTTGCAAATGGAGGAGTAAGCACCACCGTTCTGATTTACCATTATATGGGATAGTATGCTGGTTCTTTTGACTTAATTGAATATATGTTGAATTATATTGTAGGGAAAGCCTCCGGATTGGCAAGATTTTGTGGGTATCATTACCTTACTTCTGATTAACTCAACAATTAGTTTTATTGAGGAGAACAATGCTGGCAATGCAGCAGCTGCTCTCATGGCTCGGCTCGCTCCTAAAGCCAAGGTTCTGCAGTCACCAACCATAATCTGTTATTCAATTGCTATTAGACAGCATGTGAAAGTTGTTAACTTTCATAATTTTGATGGGGAGTATGAGGTCAGGAAACTAATTGAAATTTGTCCTGATTGTTTGCTTTTGTTGATATATGCAGGTTCTTCGAAATGGAAAATGGAATGAAGAAGATGCTGCTGTTCTTGTTCCTGGGGACATAATCAGTATTAAACTGGGAGATATTATTCCTGCGGATGCTCGTCTTCTTGAAGGTGATCCTCTGAAAATTGACCAGGTGATTAAGTTTTTACGATTCGATAAGTGGCTGCTCGCTGCATTCAATATTTTGTCTGTTACTGTGGCACTGAAATTATCTATTGCTTGCAGTCTGCTTTGACTGGTGAATCTCTTCCTGTAACAAAAGGTCCTGGAGATGGTGTCTACTCTGGTTCCACCTGTAAACAGGGAGAGATAGAAGCTGTAGTCATCGCTACTGGGGTTCATACCTTTTTTGGGAAGGCTGCACACCTTGTTGACAGTACGAACCAAGTGGGACACTTCCAAAAGGTGAGTTGAACTTGTGTTGTCTTGATGGTTTTGTATATTAGTTTATGGTCTCATTCTTCTGAATCTCACATTCAATGTTGTTGATGACTCTATCAGGTTTTGACTGCTATTGGAAACTTCTGCATCTGTTCTATTGCAGTGGGGATGATAATAGAGATTATTGTGATGTACCCTATCCAACACCGCAAATATCGTCCTGGGATTGACAATCTTCTTGTCCTTCTCATTGGTGGAATTCCAATTGCCATGCCAACAGTTCTTTCAGTCACAATGGCAATTGGTTCTCATCGCCTCGCTCAACAGGTTTGTTAGTTAGCATCTTTATCTTAGGACATAGTGTTTGCGCATGTCTTCAAAGTGAATTATCATAGTTTAGAAGATCTGATATGTGATTGCATATTTCTTCATTTTAACTATTCAGGGAGCTATTACAAAAAGAATGACAGCTATTGAGGAGATGGCTGGTATGGACGTGCTTTGCAGTGACAAGACAGGGACCCTTACACTAAACAAGCTTACTGTTGACAAAAACCTTGTTGAGGTGAGAATAAAAGTTCAGTCCTATTCCTTATTCCACGCATTCTCTGACTTTCTTTTGTTTGTTAAATTTTCAGGTTTTTGCCAAAGGCGTCGATGCAGATACTGTTGTTCTGATGGCAGCTCGAGCGTCTCGAACAGAGAACCAGGATGCCATTGATACTGCTATTGTTGGGATGCTGTCTGATCCAAAGGAGGTAACTTAAGAAATGCATGACTGTGTGATTAGTGCATCCACTTTTGCTGGAGAACTGTTCTAATGCTGCCATTAATTCAGGCACGTGCTGGTATTCGTGAACTACACTTTCTTCCTTTCAATCCAACTGACAAGCGAACAGCACTTACTTATCTTGATGGTGAAGGAAAAATGCACAGGGTCAGCAAAGGGGCACCAGAGCAGGTATGATTGCTATCATCTAGGCAGTCCTTCTTTGCTTGCTTTTACTTTCCATGATTGCTTTTTCTAACCAATCACTGCAATGTGGATTAGATCCTAAATCTTGCACACAACAAGTCAGACATAGAACGTAGAGTTCATGCGGTGATTGATAAGTTTGCTGAGAGGGGCTTACGCTCACTTGGTGTGGCATACCAGGTATTTTGCTCTTCTTTTATCATCTGTGGAACTCATCATATTGTATATAAATTGAATGAATCAGCTATCTTGCATCTTAAGCATATAACCATTAACTTTTATAGTGGAGAGGAGGGATTAATTACATGTCTCCAAGTCCAATCACTGTGTTAAAAAGATAGAGGCTTAATTTGCTTAATTGCATACATCCTAACTTCCCATGCAGGAAGTTCCAGAGGGACGGAAGGAGAGTCCCGGAGGACCATGGCAATTCATTGGTCTCCTGCCTTTGTTTGATCCACCAAGACACGACAGTGCTGAGACTATTAGGAGGGCTTTGAATCTTGGAGTGAATGTTAAAATGATCACAGGTATTTCTGAATTTTTTATTTTTACGTTCAATGTATTGAAACATTTTTTGCAAATAGAATGCATGCTATATTGGCAACTTGGGTGTCATGGCTACCCAACCCCTTAATAAAAGGAAGAGAGAAAGGAAAAATATATCCAGTGAATAGAGGTTTCCAAAATTTTCACCAACTTGAGATGGCAATGCACTCTGCTACTAATTCTTAGTATTTTGAGCTTGTTGCATCAGAGACTACTTTTGATTCGTTCCAAATTCTTAATTGGGCTGTGCATTGTTGTTTTTTTATTTTTGGTAAGGACAATATGGACTGGATTATGGTTCAGTTTAGAGGCACCACCTGGTCTTATTGGCTTGAGAGTGATGTCTATGTCCGTTCCTTGGCATTTCATTTATTGTGTTAATCAGGATTTCACAATTGAATTCTAAAGACTTAAATACTTTTTATCCGTTAACTTGTGTTTACCAAGATATTTCTTTTTGCTGTAAAAAGCTCTAATGTAATTTGGGTGGGTGTCTTACTGGTCATGCACTTTTTGCAACATCAATGTTTTGACATGTTTATGTGCTTGCTTAAATTTCTTGATGTCTGTTCTCCCGGCAGGGGATCAACTGGCTATAGGAAAAGAAACTGGGCGCCGCCTGGGAATGGGAACCAATATGTATCCTTCATCTGCTCTGTTGGGGCAGACTAAGGATGAATCAATTGCTTCTTTACCAATTGATGAACTGATAGAAAAGGCTGATGGTTTTGCTGGAGTATTCCCTGGTATATATCTTTCAGAAAATTCTTTTACGTCTCTAATTTCGGGTATTCAATAAGGTACTTGTTTATCAGAATGTATGTCTTTACTGATACCTTGTCTTGCTCATTGCTTTAGAGCACAAATATGAGATAGTAAAGCGCTTGCAAGCTAGGAAGCATATTTGTGGAATGACTGGTGATGGAGTCAATGACGCTCCTGCTTTAAAGAAGGCTGATATCGGGATCGCTGTTGATGATGCCACTGATGCTGCTCGTAGTGCTTCTGACATTGTTCTTACTGAACCTGGTCTCAGTGTCATCATTAGTGCTGTTCTGACTAGTCGAGCAATCTTTCAAAGAATGAAAAACTACACGGTATATATTTGTCTTGTTGGTTCTACTAGAGGTGTAATATTTTGATCCTTATGCATCCTAATTTTTTTCTATGCCTTAGCATCTGTTATTATGAGAGAGTAGTGTCTGATTGTAGTCCTGAATGAGCTTTCTGCACTTACAATCTGTCAATGATGTACGATATTGTTAGCTTATCTTTCTTTTTTTTCATCGGCAGATATATGCTGTTTCCATCACAATCCGTATTGTGGTATGTGTTTTTGGCTGGTTCTCCTTTTCTCTGTAATCTCTATGATTCTTATGTGATATTTTGACATTCCTCTTCTATTTCATGTCACAGCTTGGTTTTATGCTTCTGGCCCTTATCTGGAAGTTTGACTTTCCACCTTTCATGGTGCTTATCATTGCAATCCTCAATGACGGTTGGTCCTTTTCACTAATAGTAACATAGACATTGTTGAGTTTAAACATTCCATCATTTTAAAAGACTCCTAATTTGTCTTTAAGATAAAATTTGAGAGTATTGAAATGAAACTCGCTTGTATTTATACAAAATGAAAATAAAAAGGGCTAAAAGTTCTCTATATTTTCTAATGGCTTATAAATCTGACATGAGTAAAAGATTATAGAGAGTATAGGGACCTAAAATAACTGTACTAACATGTGAAACATATATCCAATTAATATAATACCCCATCCGATTCAAAATATCTCTCTTGCCTTTCAAATTTGGTTCAAAATAAGTGTCATTTCAGAAAGCAAGAGATTAATTATTTTCAAATGTACTCTTGCTATTGCTGTAATGTGTGATCCCTACATCTTTCTAAACGTCTTTCTATGCTTATTTACATTTACTATAAAAGATAAAGGATAAGTTAGTCAATAACTCTTATAATTAATGCTATTAACTGCTTCCTCCGTTCAACATTAATTACTTGTTTCCCAAGATCTAAGACTATACATCAATTAATATGGGTTTTGTGGTAAAACAATCATATTATCATTGTTTCTTAAGGGGCACGTAAAGTCTAAAGTGGACAAGTAAAAGTGAACGGAGGGAGTAGTTTTATTAATGGGTGTGCCAAAATTGGAAAAAAATACTTATTTCTGTTGATTGATAAAAATAGTGGCAAAATTAGAGGATGCAGTTTGTTTGTCATTATCGCTTTATCAAAAGATGAGGTAGATTGATAGAAAATGTTATCAGGAGCTTTTATCATGTCTTTGAAGTTCCATGTGTAGGACCCTCTTTAAGGTTTAATAACCTTTTACTGTGACAAGGTGATACTAATTTATTATTGTTGGAACAACGCCTGCATTCATGTGGTATACTTAAATAGAGAACCTACGAAAGAAAAAGATGATTTTCTACAAAAGGCATCCAATCTTCAATTAAAATTGGAACCCGATGGGTGCACCAAAGATAAATAGAAATAAGAGGCTGCTCCTCAAATGTACAAAATCATTTTTTATTTCATCAAAAGCTCTCCTATAAATTTAGTATCTTCTGCCACTGCAGTGTTTAGTTAGTTCTCATCTTGTTACAGAGTTTTCTCTACGTCTCACTTCTACTGATTATAATTTCAGGTACCATTATGACGATATCAAAGGATCGGGTCAAACCATCTCCTCTGCCTGATAGTTGGAAGCTGGCTGAGATTTTCACTACTGGGGTTGTTCTTGGTGGCTACTTGGCAATGATGACAGTCATTTTCTTTTGGGCAGCATATGAAACAGATTTCTTCCCGGTGAGCATATGAGTTTCCTGTATATATTCAACAAAAAATTTCAGTTTTGACATGACAATGAACAGACACAGTATCACAAAAAAGATGCAGGGAGTTTGTGATGTAGCTGTTATGATTTATATATCATAGAACTAATGAAAGAATATTTGGCGGCACAGACCAGTCATCTTTTATCTGTGGACAAGGATGGAGGACTTTTATCTTACCTGTGCTGCAGAACTTTAATAATAGTGTTGTTATGATGACTGTCATATATTAAACTAAATGATCTGTTGACATTGCTGTTTGGAATTTTTAGATGTTGAACTGGTATTAATATGTACTGTTTTAATTTTGTAATCTCACTCAGTTTGGTGATTTTTCAGCGTGTATTTGGGGTATCAACACTTCAGAAGACAGCAACTGATGACTTCAGGAAACTTGCATCAGCAATTTACCTTCAAGTGAGCACTATCAGTCAGGCCCTGATATTTGTTACAAGATCTCGAAGTTGGTCATTTGTTGAGCGTCCTGGTTTGTTGCTTGTGATTGCTTTCCTGATTGCTCAACTGGTAAGCCATCTGCTAATTCATTCTGGCAATATTTCCTCAACTTCATCAAAATCTTATAATTTTTGGTTGCTAATTCCTAAACAGGTTGCCACCTTGATTGCTGTTTATGCAAGCTGGAGCTTTGCTGCAATTGAAGGAATTGGTTGGGGTTGGGCAGGAGTGATCTGGCTCTACAATTTAGTATTCTACTTCCCGCTTGATATCATCAAGTTCTTAATCAGATATGCTCTCAGTGGAAGGGCCTGGGATCTTGTTCTTGAGCAAAGGGTATGAGTTATGCAGTATAGATATACATTTATGATGTATATTAATGCTGATACTATTTTCGTCCAATGGTATGTAATGGTTTTTCTTTGTATTGCAGATTGCTTTCACCAGGAAGAAGGATTTCGGAAAAGAACAACGTGAGCTTCAATGGGCCCATGCACAGAGGACCCTTCATGGGCTGCAAGTTCCTGACACCAAATTGTTTAGTGAAGCTACCAATTTCAATGAGCTTAATCAGTTGGCTGAGGAAGCAAAGAGGAGAGCTGAAATCGCTAGGTAAAGATTGTCAAGTTGAACATGCATTTATGGGCATTTTACTCTTCTCCCTTTTACTCGCATGATCATACTCCAGTGCTTTCTTCGCTTTATCTTTACTCTTAGTTTTCTTCTGCTAAACACATTTGAGTTTTTTTGACTTCTGGGAACCTGAATACTACATTTTTCATTGCAGGCAACGTGAGCTGCACACACTTAAAGGTCACGTGGAATCAGTGGTGAAGTTGAAGGGTCTTGACATAGAGACAATTCAGCAGTCATACACTGTTTGATGGGAGAGCATGTTTGACTAGTGTTGCTTAACCGGTGAGTGGGTGATAGAATGAAGACATTATGAGTGTGAGTTACCTCTGGAGAAACAAAGTTCATAGTAGAAACGTCTTCATCGTTTAAAAGTGCCTTATATATCATATACATTTTTTTTCTTCGAATTCTTGGTTTTTCTTTTCCTGCTTTCATGTCTTGACTACATTATATATGTTACAATTGACCAAGAATGAATATTAAGCTATAACAGCATTCAATTATCTATATTCTTAAAAAGAGTTTTTATTTCATGATTTAGCAGCGTCTGATTTTTGTACCGCTTCTCTCTACTCATTGATTAAAGAAGTTGGGTTTTTTGCTTTGGTGTATGATGGTAACAACAACATACCAGTGAAATCCCACAAGTGGGATCTGGGGAGGGTAAAATGTATGCAGACCTTACCACTACCACATAGAGGTAGAGAGGCTGTTTCCGAGGAACCCTCGTCTCAAAAATCAAACCCCATAAGCAGAATATAATAGATAGGGAAAAAAGGGGAAAAGAAAGAAAAATAGGAAGAACGACTAATAATGAAAAACAAATAATAGTATGTAAATACAATAAAAGTAACAAATATAAGATGGATAATGACAACACAGGATATATTTGGTGTATGATGGTGACTTGGTAATATATTTGAGGGAATTTCTTTAACCTGCTGTTGAATGGAAAATTCGAATAATTTTTTTGTTACAAAAAATACTTCAACAACTAGTGATACTTGTGACAAATTTGAGGGACTCTTTTGTTTAAAACACTGCTGAGTGACTTTAGTGCAATAAAATATAAGTTGCGCAACCATTAGTGATTTACCCTGGTAATTATCATTTTTCTTTCTATTTTGGGTTCTAATAAAGCATTAGTATTTTCTTTTAGTTCTTTTTAGCGGTGTCCGGAGCCGATTAAATTCGGAATGGCATGTTCCCCAGGAGACTCAATTCGAATCTGAGATCTCTGATTAAGAATGAAGGAGTACTTATCACTCTACCACAATTTTTGTTGGTACAAAGCATTAGTACTATTATATCATGAAATAGGGTTCAGCACTGTAGCCACAGCTTACCTTACTACTACAGCTGACTAAATATTACACTATGTAATTTGGTCTCACATTGCCCCTCCTTTGTACTTGTACCATTTTGCACATACGAGAAAATACCCCAAATTCAGAATCTCTATTACTGCAATGAGGTAATAAAAACAGTCTAATTTGCCCTTGTTAAGATCCTCAGCCAACCAATTTGATGTCTTATGAACAACTGATGAAAAGAAACTGCTCAAATAACTTGACCCTGCCAATCCAACAAAAAAGAAAGATGCCGCGATGCTCCTCATGTTTTCAGGACATTGTTTGTAGAAGAACTCGGTCTCACTGATTAATGTAAATGCCTCAGAAAGACCTGTATTCAGTTACGAGTACTTGTAGTTAATGTTGAAAAATAGCATCTGAAAGTTAGAAATTATGTCTCAACATGAGTTTCACTTCAGTTCTTGCTTAATGAAAACATCCCTGGCAAGTGCTTTCTCTGGTGTTTGTTTTTCATAAAATCTAAGAATTTCCCCTCTGACTATGAAATATGAATGTACCGAGTGTCCACTGGTGCACGTAGTAGTGGATGGTACATAGACACATACACCATTAATGAACAGACACCCACAGCAATGCATGGTACAAGTTTGTGAATGAAAAGTGAAAACTGTTGGAGTACTATTTAACATTACTTCTGAAACCAGTTTTTTCAACTTCAAATTCTCTATTTCAAGTTGAAGTTGGAAATGATGAGCAAAATTGTAAAACAAACATTGGTTTGCAAATGCTCACCTGATAATGCCATCTGAGGTATTAGCCATAGTCCTGACATAGATGAAATTGCACCTTTCCTCTGAGTCATTGCAAAGGTTCTTCTCCTGTCTTCAACAATGCCTGATGCAATCATTGTTACAATAGATAGAAATATTCCAATTCCCATTTTCTGGAGAAGGGTGATTCCTTCTTCTTTCCCTGTGAATTTCCGAAGCCATGGAAGTAAAACGCGATCGTATATTGGCAGCCAAATGGTTATGCAAAGCATGGAAATGACTAAGAAAGATGCTGGTGGGATGTGAAAATTGATGTGGCCTAGTTGATTGTCACTTTGTAAGGCTTGGAAGATAACATAATTTTGTGATTGAACAACAGAGACATAATAGATAGTTCCAGCAACCCATATTGGGATTACTCTCAATAAGCATTTCACTTCTTCCACTTGTTGAATGCTGCAAAGCCTCCATGGATTGACTGCTGATCCATCAGATGAGTTTATATGGTCTTCTGATGTTTTTACTGCTGCTTTACTCAAAAATCTGAAATCATGAGCCCTTTTAGTTAGTCAATAATTTATCTTTGCTGAACTTACGCAAAGTTCAACTCGTAACTTGATGCTGGCAAGAGGAATTACCTAAATTGATCAGTGTAAGGAAGAATAGAACTCAAGGAATTGGAAGGCACATAGTTGAATAGGGAGTAATATGGTTGTTCTGGCAGCTGCAAGTCCCTTTTCTTGAATGAAGCCACTAAGACCTGTGCCACACTTGTCAAAGGACTGCCTTTTGGCACAACCCTGACGTATATTTTAGTGCCCACAAAGAAAAGTGCACAAGAAAGGAACATCATAATTGTTGGGATGGCCAATCCAAGGGACCAACTGATACTTGTTTGAACATACACAATGACAGTCAATGAGACCATCATAGCAAATGTGTAAGTGAAATAGTACCAATTGAAGAAGCTGCTGATTCCTCTTCTTCCTGATTCAGTATTGGGATCAAATTGATCAGCTCCAAATGCTAAGTTACATGGCCTTATGCCAGAAGCACCAATTACTAGCAAACAAAAGCCTACTAGCAAAAATGTTATTTGTCCTGTTGTTGGACCAACACATATTTGTGAATTTTCTCTGTCTCCACATTCAGGTGGATGAAGCTTTGAGACTGCTGCTGTTAATGTCAGAACTAGCATTCCCTGTAAATTATCAACTTGGAAAATAAGGATAAAATCTGGTTACTAAAAGGATTTTTAAATAAATATTAAGTTAGTTTGTGTTTGGTACAGAGGGAATCATTTTCAAGGAGATTGTGCCAAGAAAGAAGACAATGAGGCAAATCCACGTATCTTTTTCATATTACTTGCTTCAACTCATACTTAAATATCAGTACTGATCTTTTTTCATAGAAAATGACTTCTGTCGTATCAACTTAACCTCTTTCAATATGAATATTTATCATACCAAGAAGGAAGAAACTGAGGCAAATCCAAGGATGTTGTAACGGCCAAAGTAAGTATCAGAAAGAAAAGCTCCAAGCAAGGTGCCAAAGTTGCAAGTTCCATTGAAGATGTTGATAATATTAGTAGCAGTTATAGCCTTCAAATGAAATATACTTGTCAAATAAACCAAGAGATTTGATGAACTCCCAATTGTTCCTAGCTTCTCAAATGTCTCATTCCCTGAAGTTTAGCATACAACAACAAGTTGGACTCGGCTATATGAGCTCATGTCATATCATCGTCATACTAAAGAGTTTAACATATATCGAAAGCAGTTACGTATTTTTTGTGTGTAAAAGTTTAGCAGACACAAAAATAAAACTACCTATGACAAAGGGCATTGCTCTGATTCCTCTGTATTTGATTTCATCTTTGTTAATTTCCTCCATGGTTGCTAGTAATGTTGTGCTTCTTTTGTTATTATTAAGGAATAAGGCCAGAATGAGATAGTTATATAAGAAGAAGATGTACATTTATTAATTGAATTTTATTCTTTTCTCAATGATGATCACCAATAAAAGAATAATTTGACTTTTTTGTATGCACTATATATGGATAAATTTTCTGAGACAATTTTTTTTGGGTGTTAGGACATGTACACTTTGTTCGGATAGTTATTATGTATTGTTTCATAATGTATTGTATTGTGTTGTACTGTATTGTGTTGTATCGTACTGTAATGCTCCAATGACTACAAGGTTTGGATAGATTGTATTGTACTTCGTCGTTCCATAATGTCTTACATCCATAATTTGAATGATAAACCTACAAGAAATTGAAGGGTATGTGGTAGATTTCATAAAAATATAGGGTAAATGATAAAGTAGAATTATTAAACAAATTAATAAAGTAAAAAATGAGAAGAAAATATTAAAGTAACGACACAACCATACCAAATCGGTCATTACATAAAATGAGTCTTTTCATCGTTACCTAACAATGGAATTAAACGATATGATACAATGTAATTTAAGTAACAATCAAAACAAACATTGTACTTAAACTAACAATACAATACAGCGGGTAACAACCATCCAAACAAGGGGGTAGAGAGGGGAGATCGATTACTTTCGTGGAATCATTTTGTCTAAAATTCAAAAATAAATCTATATATTCCAATAAAACTTAATTTATATGCACTGATAATATAAAAAAAAACTTGCATACCAAGTTATTCAATTTATTTTGTGAGTTACCAAATTAGGTTTTTTATTAAACAACAAAAATAACATACCCAATTGAATCTCACAAGTGGAGTTTGGAAGGATAAAATGTACGGAGATCTTATTACTACTTCATAGAGATAGAGAAGCTGTTTCCAGAAGACTCTCGTCTCAAAAATATCAGGCCCCAAAAGCAGAAGATACTAGATATAAAAGAAAACGACTAAAGTGGAAAACAAATGATAATCTATAAATACTATAACACAAGGTCAAACATCATCCTACCCCTACTAGCCGATTAATCTTCGACCCTAATATACGACCTCCACTTTTTTTAATTTAAGACCATATCCTCGGTGATATGAGCTCAAATAAGTTATTCTTATTCCTATAATAACGTGTAACTCTTTTCTTCTTCCATAAATTTCTTTTTGGAATTGAGTTGTTTGCTCACAAGTCACAACCATCCATACATGACTGGGGAACATCCTAATGTTAGTGCATGTGAACTAGAATGATTATATCCTTACGTAGTCAAAAGTGGATTTGAAAAGAGATGCAACCAAATTCTCATAATTTATTAATATTTTTATTTACTGCTATTTAACGGTGAACAAGCAGGCATGTCACGATCAACAGGTTTGTTTTATCTGCTTGCTTAAGCAGACAGTTGTCCATTGACGTGTCTGTTTCAGCTGTTTGTTTTTAAAAAAATTTAAAAATAAATAAAAAATTCAATTGATTATTAAAATTTATCTGTCTACATTACATAAAAGGGGACAGAAGAAATAACATGTATTATTTAATTAGGAAATAACGTAAAAATTATCATAAATCTAGATAATTAACAATGATAATATATCTATATATGAAGATTAATAAAAAATACTATAAATCACAAGAACTAACAACTTAAAATATTTAAAAGACATACAAAAAGTTCAATTAACACTCGAATCTGTGTCGCATAACTAAAGATAGATGGATAATATATGTTATGTAAAAATGATGTAAACGTAATATAGATCATAATAATTAAAAAAATTAAAAAGTAAAAGACATAAAAAAATTTGACTGTCGAAATTTTATCTGTACCAAATAAATTGGGACAAGAGGAATAACATATATTATTTAAAAATTATGTAAAAAAGCACTATAAATTCACAATAATTAATAATTTAAATTATTTAAAAATCATATTAAAATTTAATTGATTTTCTAAATTATATATATATCACATAAATTGATACATAAAAATAATAAATATTGGATTCGTACTGACGCAAACACTGATGTTTAGTATTTAATAATAAAAATAAAATAGATACAAAAATTATGCTAATTTTGTAAAAAATATACAAGTTCAGTGGACCAATTAATTCTATGTAAAATAATTCTTCCTCTATTTATGTTTTAAGGACTCCATTTGTATTAGATCAATTTCGTAAGGTCCGATGGCTATCGACGGGAGATGAAAATGAGTAAAAGTAACTCGCACTTTTTGTTATATTTTATTTTGTCAAGGCATTTGCGATTTGATTGGCTTACTTATAACAATGTCGAACTCGCAAGTATGAGGGTCAGTTTGATCGTATGAGATGAAATCATAATTTAAAAATATTATTATATGAATTCATATGAGATGAGGTTGAAGTTTTGTTTAAATATGTAATTTTTATTGACTTATTTTAGGGAAACTTACATAGATATACTAAACTAAGAAAATATTTATTATTTATAGCAATAATAATTTATTTTCGCTGAACACTTATAATATAATTTTAATTCATATTACAGAGAACTATTTATAAAACATATATAATACAAGTTTTATTGATTGATAATATAATATTCACACGCTTTAATACATTTATAATACATTATGTCATTTTCTTACCAAACAAACACAATATATTTCAAAACACTTATAATATATTTATATTGTACGTATAATTCACTTTTAATACAAGTACAGATTTATTATAGTATTATTATATATTGTTATATAAATGATAATAAATAAAAAATATTGCTAAAATCAATATTTATTTATTAACAAACTACTCGTGATTAGTACTATCCTCATGTTCATATTCAACGAATGTTCCATCTCTTTTAGTATTCTTGCAAATAATTGTATAGACATAAAACAATAGGTTTCTTTTTTACAAAATAGAAATTTGTAGGTTAAATTTTTGTATTTGAAAAATATAAAATTATGATATAATATTTTCAAATCAAGCTTTTAAAAATTTAGAATTTTATCTCATAATTTTAAATAACGAGATAAAATTGTATATTCAAATACCTACAAAGTACTTGAAATATTTTGAATACTTGTAGTGATGTTCTTCATCTCAATCACATTTCAAGACTATGTTGCTGTTAAGTTTAATCTAATTTTCAAGTTAGAATTTTGATTTTAACAATATTTGAAGGAAAATACTAAATAATTTTTCTCCAAATTTTAACTTTAATTAACCTGGTATATATTTTATTCAAAAACAAACAGAACAGAAAATGCAGAAATACAGTAAGTATAAGTGTAGCATAGCAAAGTAAAATCAAACGTAGCCGCCATTGACACGAATGATCTGTCCATTAACCCATTCAGAAGCATCGCCAGCCAAAAAACCGACCACCGGAGTGACATCCTCCGGCACTCCAAGCCTTCCATGTGGACACTCATCAATCGCCTTCTTAATCATCTCCTCCGTTTTCCCATCGTAAAACATATCCGTCGCTATCGGTCCCGGTGCAACGCAATTCGCCGTTATCCCTGTCCCTTTCAATTCCTTCGCCAGTATTTTCACCATTGTTTCCACGGCCGTCTTTGATGCCGCGTACGCACCGAATCCGGGTTTAAACGCCGCCGCTATCGACGTCGTCAAGCATATAATCCTCCCCCCTCCGCCGCGCTTGATTCTATTAGCGCCTTCTTTGCAGCATATGAAAGCTCCACGCGCGTTCACATCGAATGTCCTGTCGTAATCTTCTAGGGTTGTGTTTAAGATCGACGGGTATTTTGGGTCGAGTACGCCGGCGGAGTTGACCAGAATGTTGACCGGCGATTGAAAGGCGGATTCTGCAGCGTCGAAGAGGGATTTTACTTGATCTGGATCGGAGACATCGGCTTTGACGGCGATGGCGCGTGGGGAGTTGGAAGTGGAATTGATCTGGGATACGACGTCGTCGGCTAGAGTAGAGTTGGAGGAGTAGTTGATAACGAGCTTAGCTCCCAGAGAGGCCAAGTGAAGTGCAATTGCTTTGCCGATTCCTCGAGAAGAGCCGGTAACAATGGCTACACGATTCCCGAGGTTTTGGGCTGCGTTTGCTTCCGCCATGACTGAAGAACAGCACTGAAATTGCAAAGAGGAAATAGGATTTTGTGGATAAGACACCCAAGATTGCTGGCGTGTGCTAATTCTGTGATCCTACTAATTTTGCTATAGGAGTATTATTTTACACTAATTTAATTATATATAAAAAACTAGTCAACCTTGTAATTAAGTCAAATAATGTTTTGACACTTTTAGGATAAGATTTAAAAATATTCCCCCAGTTCATTTTTACTTGTCACTATTTTATTTATCGATATCAAATTATATGAACTTTAACCAATATTTTAAGATGTATTTTTTAATCATATTAAATGAGAAGGTGTAACACCCCTAAATTCATCCTATCTATCCTGAGTAGAGACAAAAGAAAACTGAGAAAAATGATGCAGAAACATCACTGGAAGAAAATCACAAGACAATCTATGGCCCGTACATTGTTCTACGGCCATGGAAATGGTTCGTGCGTTGAGAATCTAAAAATTTATTTTTCTAGATAATTGAGATACGAGTTGACAAACGACCTGTAAAATCATCTACGACCCGTAAGTTTGATTTCGTAGGTTGAAGTTCCAGGAAACTAAGTTTTTTGAAATTTGAAATCACGAGTTATCAGACGACTTGTATGTTATTCTATGGCCATAAAAGGAGGTTTCGCAGGTTTCATGTCAAATTCTAGTAGCTCAAACTTTTGAACCCTTTACCTAAGAGACGCCATTTATGGCCCGTAAAAAGATCCACGACCCGTAGATGGGATTTTGTGGGTCCCTGTAGCAGTTTTAAGGAGGGCATTTTCGTCTTTTCCTATCCCTTTTTAATCATAACCAAATGTTTTGGACATAAATTAAGTCATATATCATAACCCTAAGTGTGATTACCTTTCATTCACACTTAGAAATTTCTTGAGAGCATCGGAGGAAGAGAAGAGCGAGAGTTTCGAGTTCAAACGTGAGGATTGACTGTTCTTCAAATCCCGGGTATGTAAGGTTTCCTAAAGTGTTGAAATAGGTTCGTTCACATGCCCCTGCACCTACTTGAGTCAAAATTGAGAATAAGAGTTGAGTTTTGAAAATCCTATCATCTAAATACCAAATTTTCTACATTTATTATGAATTCTTATGATGATGTATGAGATAATTATTGCATTGCACAACTACTGATATGAAATTGAGATATAAATTTTACACTCGATATCATGAAACCTAAATTGCATGATCTTTATGAAATTTTGTACATGAACTGAGTTGAGGTTTGAGTTTGATTACCTAAGCTGAGTAACTTGAGCATATTTAAGCACGAGTAGCATATTGCATTTTAATCAAATGTACATTTATGCATTTTGCCTGCATTCCATGATGAGTCTAATTGAGTAAGTCCAACTGACCGTTTGAGTTTGAGTTGAGTCTGATTGATTTCCTTGATTGACTGTGTTGATGAGAAACTGAATAAGCTGAGTTGAGACAACCCAATGAGGTTGAGATTTGAGTTGTTTGATATGAGTAT
This sequence comes from Solanum aculeatissimum, assembly GCA_038996855.1. Classification (NCBI taxonomy): domain Eukaryota; kingdom Viridiplantae; phylum Streptophyta; class Magnoliopsida; order Solanales; family Solanaceae; genus Solanum; species Solanum aculeatissimum. Next base: position 19,240 of record JBCEWC010000419.1, on the reverse strand, counting down.
TATCAATATTCGAGTTGATTGATGAGTTGAGCATATTTTAGTCTAATAAAGAGTATCGAGCACCGAAATGGGAGCAAGTAAATAACTATTCTAACCCACAGAACTACGTTGCCAGCGTAGGATAGTCGACAACACGTTCTGACGACTCTTGTCTCAAAAGTTGGACATTTATTATAGATCCACGAGAGAGTTGATCATCCTTTACTTTGGCAAGTTTAGGACGGGCGTGACAACGACGTCGCCTTCGTTGTGCATCACCAAACTAAAGGTGGTGAGATTGGATGTCGGTTAAGAGAAACTCCTACGCAAATATTAATTGAGCATAACATTTTAAACTGAGTTAAACACCACTGAGTCTAAATTTTTTTTTAAAACATGACTTATTTTAAACTTGCCTATCTATTGAGATGAGTTATGAGTTGTTTCAGTTGAGGTAAGTGAGTTGAGTTTTACTTTGTTGAGCCATTTTATATACCAGTATATTTCATGTACTGACGTTCATTTGGACCTGCATTGTTTTATGATGCAGATATAGGTGCTAGAGGACTCTAGCCCGCATATCGTTGAGGTCCAGTGCAGTACGTTCTTAGAGTTGGTGAGCCCTCCTTGCTCTTCGGATGAGCCCCTTTTTATTTTCTACTTTCGATTGAGTATTTTATTTCCTTGATTGAGGTATCCATGACCTGTCATGATACCATCTAGATTATTGATTAGAAGCTTCATAGACACTGACTAGAGGATTTGTTGAGTATGTTTAATTCCAACTTATTCATTGAAATCATGTTTTAGCAGTGTTATATCTATTCATATGATGTCTATCATCTAAGTAATTCTTCCGCTATTGAGTTTATGTGACGATGAGGCCAGGTGCTTCTCTTGGGGAATCAGTACTGGTTCTTCAAGTATCAGCCACGCCAATGGTACCCTCCGGGGGCGTAACAAAAGGATTGCAACTTATAATATTTTTCATATAGTTTTCAACCATCTAAATTTTAGATTTCAAATATTAAATTTAGCTTTGAAGTTTAGTAAAATTGATCTCAAAAAGCAAAATAGTGACAAGTAAAATGAACAGATGGAGTAGGAGATAATGAGTATTCTCGCCATCCCATTTTAGTTGTCATATTGTGATTTTTAATAGTTAATTTGATTAATTTTTAAAATTACAATAACTACAACAACATAGTCAATGAAATCCCACAAGTGGGGTTTGGGGGGGGGGGTAATTAATTTGAATAAATTAAATTATATCAAATTAATTTGATATCTTAAAATAAAAATTTAAATATTCAAAAATTATACCACTAATTATAACTTTTTTATATTAATATGATGAAAAAATATATCTTGAAATGTTAATAAAAAATTTATATAACTTGACTTTAAATATAGAAATTATGACAATTAAATTGGGACGAATGAGTAATAAGAAACTAATTTTGGCAAATATTGTAAGCAAGATACAAAAGCAACTTGTAATACAAATTATTTTGACTTAAGTCATCAATAGACACCTAAACTTGTACGCATTTTCCACTTAGACACCTAAACTTGTACACATTTTTCACTTAGACACCTCAACTAAGACTAGTTCCTATTAAAGACATCAACCAATCCACATTTGAACCAGTGAGACATTTTTTGCCTACTTGGCTTTATGTCATCTGTGCGTATCATTAAACACAAATGACGTGGATAAGTTATCCTGTTCCACTTAAGTTGCCTTTTAAAATAGTACCAAAGGTGGCTTTCATGTTTTTAACAAGAGGGTCAGTTTTGTTATCGGAGCTACTTTTCAAAGGACATGAAGGACTTAATTCAATTTATGTACATTCTGATCCTTCTTATCATCACAAGTTGATGAAAGTTCTATTTTTTATGGAGGAAGAATTCCAAGTAAAGAAGTTGAATGGGGCAAAGTAAATATGGTTGAGGCTGAAAAAAATATTATTAGCAAATGCTCTTCTTGATATTTCTAACCAAAGATTTGTACTTCCTTCTTAAGCATGCATTCCTTTGTTTAATTTCTCAACTATCTACACTCATTTAATCAACTCGATCAAAAATTTTGTAGAGTCTTATGACCTCCCTAGCCCAGTGGACAGGGGTAGGTATCTGGCACAAATGTACCAACAATCAAATCTCCACAATGGAGGAAAGGGTCTCAATGGTTCCAAATGGATAGGGATCTTGTGATCGAGATTGTCTCACACAAGAAGTACTTCTCGGTTTTTCATAAGTACTGTAAGGGCTCATGTTATGCTGATGAACACTACTTGCCGACTTTCGTGAACATGAAGTTTGGGGGAGGAATTCGGGTCAGACCTTGACTTGGGTCGACTGGTCGAAGGGCGGGGCCCACCCGAACCACTTATATAGACAAGGTATAACTGTGAAGTTCCTCAAGAAGTTGAGAAGTGAGTATAATGGTAAGAAGACCAGTGTTTGTCACTTGTTTGCAAAGAAATTTACACCACATGCTTTGAGTAGACTATTGATGTTTGCACCAAAGGTTATGCAATTCAACAATTAATTAGGATAATTAACACGAATTGATTTATTCTTTGATTTTTTGATAATTTTTTTCTCATATCCCCCCTTGAAGAATAGCAAATTGTTATTTTACTTCAAGTTCATTTACGTCTCTTGAAAGTGGATGAAAACTTATTTGTAATTTAATTTTTACATTGTTTGAGGCCGTTATGTAATTGCTTTGAAGGAGATAAGTTAATTCATGTGTTAAATCAATATGATGTTTAGTTCACAATTTAGAAATTCGAAAAATTAATTCATGTATATGTTATAACTAAGGGAATCTATATTTATTAGAATAACTAATACGTGAATAATTATAGCATACAATAGTACAAAGATTATTTCATTATTAATTCTTGCATAACTCTGATGAGCTACCAAATACGAATCTTGTGTGATACTAAACTAATCATGACTTCAATTGATAGGTTGAACTAATATTCCATTACCAATACACTAAAGTTCATTCCTTATAACTTTGGCCAAGGTACTCAAAAAATTTACAGTAAGATTCTTTTTCTATCAACCATATTGATCCATTTTAACGGGAGTCATATTGTATAAGGTAGGTTGGCATTTGAGTGAAAGGTTTTCTATGTCATCGTCATACGTGGATCTTACTCCTACCTTTAAAGTCAAATAGAGAAATTATTTTCGAAATATCTTTAGCTCAAAAGAACATAATAAAAGTAATAGAAAATAAGTAAATTAACATACATTAGCAAAACAGTATTATAACAATAGTCCTATAATTGAACTACACAAAACAACAAATGGTAACATACAACAAAGAACAAAAAACTGCAAAGTAGTACTACGCCTACTTGTAAGGACAACAAGACAATACCCTCCCCCATACTACTTACTATCTTCTATTCTAATTTGTGTTCTCTACATGTTTCTATTTAAGATCATGTCCATAATAAGCTATATAATTGTGTCGTGTCATGTCATGTCTAATCACTTCTTTCCAATACCTCTTTATTTACCTACCACTTACACCTTTACACACAGGCATTCATGTATCTCTTCATCATATGTCCGCATCATCTCAATTTTACTTTTCACATCTTGTCTTCCACCGCAATCACTCCTACTTTGTCTTGAATGTCTTCATTTTAATCGTATCTCTATTAGTAATATTCATACATCCATTACAAATATTCTCATCACTACCATTTTCATCTTCTGAACATGAAAATTCCTAATTAATCAACACTCCAATTTATACGACATAGTTAATTTAACCATACAATATAATCGATCTAACCACTACTATGTAAACTATATTTTTTTAATTTAGATAAGATCTTCTTATCTGACAAAACTCTAAATACGAGCTTCTATTTCATTCACTGCGCCATGAATATTATGAATCACATCCTCATCAATTTCCCATCCTAGACTCAAGATACTTATTCAATTACTAATATTTATTTAAAAATGAGGACTTAGTGGTTTTGTTCCAACTTTCTAGACATTTTCATATTACTCTCTCCGTCCAATTTTACTTGATCCCTATTGACTTGACACAGGAATTAAGAAGTAGTAAATGATAGGAGTAATTTTACCAAATCACCCTTTGAATATAATTAATGCAATGTATTGAAAAATGTAATAGAAAAATAACTATAATTAATGACAAGGGTAAATTAGAAACTAAGTGTAAAATTATCTCTTGATTTTATAAACTGAATAAGTATTGTTGGATATCCTAAAATAGTATACGGAGAAGTAAAAATTGGCAGAGGGAGCAGTAAAGAGCTCTATAAATACTACAGAGTGACTTGAGCAGTGACGTGGTTTTCCTTCCTGCAACGCCATGGCTTCCGTGGTCAAAACTCCAAATATATTTATATATTACAGCAACCTTCAGTGTGCATCCACAAAATCCCATTTCCTTTTCCCCCTTTTCAGCAATTTCAGTGCTCTTCAGTCATGGCGGCAGCCCGATCAACCCAAGGCCAAAACTTCTCACTCCAAGATCGAGTAGCCATTGTTACCGGCTCCTCTCGCGGAATCGGCAAAGCAATTGCACTCCATTTGGCCTCACTTGGAGCTAAACTCGTCATCAACTATTCCTCCAATTCCGCTCAAGCAGACGACGTCGTATCCCAGATCAATTCCACCTCCGATTCCCCACGTGCCATCGCCGTCAAAGCCAATATCTCCGACCCAGATCAAGTCAAATCCCTCTTCGATGCAGCAGAATCCGCCTTTCAATCGCCGGTCAACATCCTGGTCAACTCCGCCGGCGTACTCGACCCAAAATACCCGTCGATCCTAAACACAACCCTCGAGGATTTCGACAGGACTTTCGATGTGAACGCTCGTGGAGCTTTCGTGTGCTGCAAGGAAGGCGCTAAGAGAATCAAACAGGGCGGAGGAGGGAGGATTATATGCCTATCGACGTCGTTAGCGGCGGCGTTTAGACCAGGGTACGGAGCGTACACCGCTTCAAAGGCGGCCGTGGAAGCAATGGTGAAGATACTGGCGAAGGAACTGAAAGGGACAGGAATAACGGCGAATTGTGTGGCCCCGGGACCCATAGCGACGGAATTGTTTTACGATGGGAAAACGGAGGCGATGATAAAGAAGGTGATTGATGACTGTCCACATGGTAGACTTGGACTGCCGGAGGATATTGCGCCGGTGGTTGGGTTTTTGGCCAGCGACGCCTCTGAATGGGTTAATGGACAGATCATTCGTGTCAACGGTGGCTTCATTTGAATTTATTATTTGCAATAGTTTTTTATCGGCAGTTTCAATCTGATTTTGTTTTCATTTTGATTTGTTTTTTTTTTTTTATATAACCTTGTTCATTCCAAGTTAAAAGTGAAATTCTATCAATTTTCAGAGACATCATACTATATGTTAAGTATACTAGTGGCCACGATCGAGTCCAATATATATTATTTTTGTCATCTAGATAAAATTTGAAGAATTAATAACGTTTCAACCGTTAGAAATTTGATCAAAATAAATACTTCTCTTTGTCTCAATTTAGGTGATATTTTTTATTTTTTAAGAGCCAAACAATTTAAATTTGATCGAGAATTTGCATATGAAATCCTTCAAATATTTTGAAATGAAATTTATATATTTTTAAATTATGTAAAAAAATATTATAAGTCACAACAATTGCTAATTCAAAATATTTAAAATATATATAAAATTTTTATGATCAAAGAGAGATTGATTTAAATATACGAACGGTGCCACATATATAAATTGAGACGGAGAAAATATTAATTTTGAAGATAATAAAAAGGATATTAAGACTCATTTAATAGAATGATTATATTTAATAATATGCATATTTCTTTTTAAAATACTAACCAGGTTGAAAAAATCAGAATGAGGGTTGACTTAGTGACCAATTGTCTCACCAATTCAATATGAAAGTCGAGGGTTCAAATCTTCCAAGAAGGTAATGGTGAACCACTCTTACTTAGAATCAGGGAAATGATCATATTTTTTGTATTTACTAATACGTATGCAATTCTATTCAGCTATCAATCGATCTTTTAATGTCTTTTGGATGTTATTGTTGCTTTTAGAAATTTGAAGCTTACACCTTGAAAGAAGGATATATTTTCTAATCAAAGAAGATTTAAATGACAATAGGACAGAAAAAAAAAATGATTGAAGAAACTAAAGAGCTGGTTTTCAACAATTAAAGTAAAAAATGATAAAACTTTAGAAGTTAAAGCCAAAAATTACAGCCTGCAAAAATTGTTTTTTCGTGTTTAAATAACAACTATATTTAATCAGAAAACATGAGCAATTTGGGGATGTAGCTCAGATGGTAGAGCGCTCGCTTAGCATGCGAGAGGTACGGGGATCGATACCCCGCATCTCCATTATTTACTTTTCTTTCTATAATGATTTTGTTACGGTATGGTTTAAACATAAATAGAGAAAAAATATATATATTATTTTACTCTACTCAACAAAAAATAGTCCTTTTTATTATAAATCTCAAAATTGTATGTTATGCTACTAATTTTTCTTTTCTTTACCAGCAATAGTATGCTTTTTCGATTTTTTTTAGTTATTTCGAAATATCATCAAACAGGTAATACTAATTTACAGTTATTCTTGAACGATGATGGAATGTCTACTTACTATTTGACCATAACTTTCAGTTAGGGTTGTCAAAATGGGCCAACCCAACCCAACTCTAACGGGCTATAGAATCAAATGGGTTAGGACGGACTGACCCTTTTAACTAGTGGGCCTATAAAATAACAACCCAACCCAGCCCAGCCCTACGCGGGCCATGAGTTGGGACGGGTTGGCCCTTCAACTATAATATGGACAATATAAAGTTTATTAAAGTCACGAATTTCGTTTCTCTGATTGCTATCCCAATTTCCAACCTCAATAGATCTAAAATTGCACGAATTTTGTATTTAATCAAGTAGAGATGAAGAGATGATTAACGAAAAATAATTTCTCAGAAACATTATGTATATGAATAAACATAACGTCATAGCCCATAGGTATTGTTCTCATTACTTGGGCATATTTATCACTAATGGATAACACAACTTGGGAAATTTACATATCTGACCATCTAAAATTCCACAAATTAAGCATCAATCATTAAAATGAGTTTTGATAAATAATTAAATATATAATAAATATTTCTATAATTCGCGGGCCACGGGTTAAGCCTATGAGGTCGGCGGGCCAAACTAGAACCGGCTAAAAAACCTCATTCATAAATGGGCTAAAAATATTTAGCCCAACCCCATTTAGTTCAAAAGTTGGGTTGGATTGGACCGGCCTCACGGGCCAAACCCATTTTAACAACCCTACTTTCAGTATATTTATATATTAATTTAATGATATTATAAAAGAATTTATAAACTTCAAATCTTAAATCTTCTTTCCCTATTTTCGAACAAGCTCCACTGTACAACAATCTCTTAATAAAATGGCATGTTGACTAGGTGCAACACATAATGTAAATTAAACTCATTCCATGTTTATGAATAAAGGGCTAGATTAACAACAAATACTTATGAGGTTCCTTCTTATCCTTTTTCTCTTGATGTGTGATATTCCCTTTGACATTTATTTTTGAAAAATCAAAACATAAATTCCAACCCAAACAGTACTTTAATGTCCATCTTACACTAAGAATATCCTATTTAGGGTCCACCTGATGTGGATTAGGATAAGGTAGTAATAAATGAAAATTTGTATGATATTATTGCACGACGTCTAACGTCGTTGAAATTGACTAATTAAATTTTTTTCAAAAAATAAGCAAGATGATTTTATTCAACTGTTTAATTACGTACTAAAGCATGAAGTTGGCAGTTTTGTAAAATTAAGAGGAAATTTCAGTTAACCAATATAATTGAATTCTGAATTTTAACTCTTATTACAATGCTATTAAATAAATGCTGAATTAATTATATGTATAGAACAATTAGCTAATGACATTTAATTAATTAAAATTAATATATGTCCTTTCATGTGCCTATTGATGTTTCCATTTTAAACCTTTTTAGGGGGATATTTCCAATATGTACGTCCAATATTCCTCCGGATAAGAATGGACTTTCTTATTGACTTTATATACTCTCTCTTTGTCTATCTTTCCTTGACTCCTATACTATTTTAGGATGTCCAATAATACTTGTTCAGTTTATGAAATCAAGAGATAATTTTACACTTAGTTCCTAATTTACCCTTGTTTTGAGTTATAGTTATTTCTCTATTACATTTTTCAATACATTGTATTAATTATATTCAAAGGGTGATTTGGTAAAATTATCCCTATCATTTAATACTTCTTAATCCATGTGCCAAGTCAATAGGCGCCAAGTAAAGTTGGACGGAGGGAGTACTAGATATTAAATTAATCGTTAGTCGGATCCGATGCTTCACTCCTTCCCAGAACAAATAAATATTAATTAATTACTTCATCTGTTTCAAATTAAGTGAATTGTTGAGTCATATTACACATATTAAGAAAAAAAATAAAGATAAACTTTAACTATATTTTTACATTTTTATCCTTTTCAAACTCCGAATACTCATTTAATACATCTTGAAAATCAACTTTAAAAACTCAATTAATGAAAGACAAAATTGAAAAAAATTTTCAACATATCTCTTAAAAAGTGAATAATTCACTTATTTTGAAAACTCAAAAGTTCTTCAAAAATTCACTTAATTTGAAACACAGGGATCACAATATAACGGGCACAACTATGCTGAAACTTTTTAAAGTAAGATACTAGCCCCACTAATACCCTATATTTCAATAATTACTTCCACCGCCTATCTTTACTTGTTTCTTATTAACTTGACATGCAAATTTAAAAGTAGTAAATGAAGGAGTAATTTTATCTTGAAAAATGTAAAAAGGAAATGACTATAATTAATAATAAGGGTAAAATAGGAACTAAGTGTAAAATTATTTCTTGATTTCATAAAGTGGATAAGTATTGTTGAATATTCCAAAATAATATAGAAGACAAGTAAAAGTGGACAGAGGGAGTAATATATATGAACAATTAATATCTATATTAATTATATTCAAACGATAATTTGGTAAAATTACCCTTATTATTTGTTAATCTTTGTGGCAAGTCAATACGAGCCCAATAAAGATGGACAAAGGAATACATGAATTAATTATATATGGATCCAAATTTTTATCAAATATAATATTAATTAATACCATTCCCTTAATACTTAGATTATTTTCTCTAATTCCTCCTAACAAACGACTCCAAATAGTTAGAGAATAAAAATTAATAATTCACCAAAATTTGGAAGTGTTTCTAAATACTTGCATCTAATTTTGATATTTCCTCAGTAGCATTAAACTCCATTACAATTTCCACGCACTTTCTTTCTTCCTCACCAAGTCCCAACCCTCTCTTCCAATATATAAACTCACCCACCCTAGTTAGCGAAAAACCCATTTCGATTCTTCACCCCTTTTGCTACCTCTTCCTTTGCTCTGTAAGTATGTTTATGTAGATGATGATAATTTATAGAATTTCAGTTTTCCTATTTGTTCTTTTATTCTAATCGTTTGTGTGTTAGAGTTAATCTGTGAAGATTCGCTTGCTAGTTTAATCTAGGTCAACTCTGTAAGATTACTTCCTTTTGTTTCAATTTATGTGTTAATTTTTGAAGATAAATTAGATTAGATCAACTTAATATTGTCAAATTAAAATTTTGGATATTTGAAATTGATAAGAAAGTATGGGAAAAAAAAATACATTTTAAAATATTGCTCAAAGTTCACTTAGGTTTATTGTCAAGAAGCTAAAAGTGTCACATAATTTGGGATGGGGGAAGTACTTATGAACAGAATATTGCTACTCTAGTTTCTTTGATGCCATGGATTTTAGTTTCTTGCCTTGTTGGATTGAAAGTTGTTTTTTTTTGGGTTTGAAAGGTAAAGTAGGTTGTGAAGGTTCTTTAGAAGTTTGACAGGAAAATTCGATTTCTATGTCTATTTGGTGGGATATCCCTTTTGTAGATGAATACAGTAGCTGTTGAGAACAACAATTGAACTGCTGACGTGTGTCATTTAATCTTTCCTTGGTTAACTGGGATTTTATTGCAAATTTGCTGTAATTTGTAAAAGAAACATACCCATTTTATCCCAAAAGTTTGACTAATAGTTAATTTAGTCCCTGGGAAATGTTAAAAAATATTACCCTTTTGGATTGTGAACTTGAGGTGTCCAAATGTAATCTGTAAATTTACTATTGTCTTCTTTTCACTTGAGAAATTATTACTAGTCAAAATTGCTCCCTGATAATGTCAAGTTCTCTTAGTGTAATATCTTTTGGAGTATGTTTCATGGGTGAATTTTGTGGATCAGTTTCCTTATCGTGCAGTCTTTACAGAGCATGGGCAAATTTTGTTGTGTGTATACAAGTTGATCACTTTTACAAATAGTTATAAACTGTAAATAGCTATGCTAGTGCCTTTGATGACCTGGATTTTAGTTTATTGCCTTTTGTAAAGTAGGTTGAGAAGTTCCCTTCTTTAGAAGATTGGAAGGAAAATTCAGCTTCCATATCAATCTGGTGGGATATGCCTTTTATAGATGCATATAACTAGCTGTAGTAAACAGTAATTGGACTGCTAACATCTTCACATGAATTTTGATTCTTAGTTAACTATGAGTTTATTGCTAATGTTGCTGTAAATTGTCATCAAGAAGAAAAGAAACATACCTATCCTTCCCAAGAATTCAAATAGCAGTTCATCTTTAGTCCCCTGGAAAGTATTGAATCATAGTTCAAAAATATTACCCCTTTTTGGATTGTGAACTAGAGATGCTGAAGTGTAATTTGTTAACTTAGTGCTATGTTGTTCAGTTTTTCATTTGAGAAATTATTACCAGTCTAAATTTGTGGTTAGCGATGATGTTCTATTGGTGTAATACTTTTTGAGCATGTTTCATGGGTGAATTCTGTGGATCATCTTCCTGTTCATGCAATCTTTACAGAGTATGGGCAATTTGTTGTGCTTTGTACAAGTTGACCAATCCACTGTTGCAATTAAGGAGCAGTTTGGCAAGTATCAAGATGTGCTTGAGCCAGGTTGCCACTTTCTGCCTTGGTGCCTCGGATTCCAGTTAGCTGGCTATCTCTCCCTCAGGGTGCAACAACTGGATGTTCGCTGTGAGACAAAGACAAAGGTCTAATATTTATTCTGAAGCAGTAATTGCATTGACTTGAAACAAACTGTGTTGGTTCATAGCCAAATCATCAAAATCTACCACAATGTGCACTTTGACAAACATAAGTAGGTTATGATTTTTCAGTATTTATGCATATTATGACTTGATATATTTATTGTAACAAATGTGCAGGATAATGTGTTCGTCAATGTTGTGGCATCAATTCAGTATCGTGCCCTAGCAGACAAAGCAAATGATGCTTTCTACAAACTAAGCAACACTAAGGGTCAAATTCAGGCCTATGTTTTTGATGGTAGATATCTAACCCACCTGTTTATACATCTGATGAATCTGATTATTCTCCCCTGGAATCTATTTCTGAGAATAAATTGGTTTCAGTAGATAATGCTAATTTTTACAAATCTTTGTTTATATTTTGTCAGTCATTAGAGCAAGTGTTCCAAAACTCAATCTTGATGATGTTTTTGAGCAGAAAAATGAAATTGCCAAGGCTGTCGAGGATGAACTTGAGAAGGTAAGCCAATTCTTCACATTTTTTTCAATTGACACCAGCAGTTTGAATAGTTAATTGGATCTCATACCAGTGTCATTATGATCCTTTACAGGCTATGTCGGCTTATGGATATGAGATTGTTCAGACACTTATAGTTGATATTGAACCAGATGAGCATGTGAAGAGAGCCATGAATGAAATCAATGCGGGTGGGTTTAAAATCTTCTCTGTCTAATTAGGCCTGGTGCTTGCTGGTTCTCAACTGCTCTGACTAGTTAGTCCCAAGAGGACTATATATGTCAGTTGATGGAGTTCCATTGCAGTACCATGTGAATTATTTATGTAAAACAATTTCTTCTCACGAATGTATGGTGACATCTATGTCTACCATCTTTAAGGACCAGTTTCTATTTGCTTTCCATGTTTCATTTTTTTTTGTGAATGTAAGCAAGGGTTTTGAGGGTGAGGATATTGTTCTTTTTTCAGTTTTCCAAGTTGAAGGTTATTGCATTCTTACTCAGTTTGTCTTGCTATTTTTCATGGCATAACTATTTTCAACTCTTCAGCTGCTCGGTTGAGGGTGGCTGCTAATGAGAAGGCAGAGGCAGAGAAGATTTTACAAATTAAAAGGGCTGAAGGAGAGGCAGAGTCAAAGTATCTCTCAGGGTTAGGAATTGCAAGACAGCGTCAAGCAATTGTGGATGGTTTGAGAGACAGTGTGCTCGGGTTCTCAGTGAATGTGCCTGGAACCTCTGCAAAGGATGTTATGGACATGGTCCTCTTAACCCAGTACTTTGACACAATGAAAGAAATTGGTGCTTCCAGCAAATCATCTGCTGTCTTCCTTCCCCATGGACCTGGTGCTGTAAAAGATGTGGCAAGCCAGATTCGTGATGGACTCCTTCAAGCATCTGTGAACCAGTAAATATTCTCTCTCAGAAATGTCAAAGAAGTTCACTTGAAGCAGCCTTTTGTCCTTTTGTGTTTACTTTCTGAAGTGTGGATATTTTTGTGAGTTTGACTTTGTATCTGTGAATGCCAGTAGTGCCTGTATATTTTAAAAATTTTAAGATCTCCAGACCTTTAAAGAATTGTGAAGTACTATTAATAGATTGATGTGATATTTCAAGTTGATTGTACCTGTTAATTTTGTTCCTTTACTCATTCATCATTGATGACTGATATTCTGTTGTCATACTAGCTATGGTACTCGGACTCTTTAAAAAATGTCAATGAGTGCATGTTAGATTCGTCAAAAGCTTACTAGTTTGTAGAGGACAAGGTCAAGTTTTTATGGTGTTCTATGTAAAAGGAGGATGATTTACCTCTCAATTAAAAGGAAAAATTCAAAGGGAGGTTGTATTGATGTGTCTTGCTTGTTTTGGTAATATTAATTGGGCATTTCACTTGGTTGTTTAATAGAGTCAAAAAGGTGATTAACCTTTGTCATGAGACCTTTTTTCCACTCAAAAAGTTTGAGTTTTCAAGTAAAATGCACGTTTCAACTTAATTTTAACCTTCAAAATACACAATTCGTGAACCGTCTACAAAAATTTGAATGAGTAAATCTTTTATATTGATTTGATCATCAATAAATAACTTTTACAAACGTGAAGGTTCATGGCTATCAAGACACCCTGGGAGAACGCTCTTATAGAGTCTTCTCACATGCATTCAGCAATATATGATTTGTAAAGGGATAAAGCGACTAAGCCTTCAATAAATAAAAATTTATAAAGAAATAATTCAAATTTTCTTATGAAAAAACAAGTAAATAACCAAAGATGATTAACCAGAAAAGGTTATTAAAAAGAGTAGTTCTATACAACTTGTGAATACTAAAACCTACTAGTACTTCTCTATATTCATAAAAATTTCCATGTTCAGAGTCTTTTATATTTCCTTTTTCCTCTCTTCTTGATTATTTGTCCAGTTGAAGATCGGAGATGGATCATTCATGGCGTCCTCATCTTCCTCTACCACCATTCCAAGGTAGAATCTGTCCATCTTGCTCAATCTCACACTTCCCCTTTTGCCCTCCTCCATCCCCTTTCCCTTCAAACCCTAGTTTCCAATATCCACCGCCACCGCCACCGCCACCTCCCCATCAACCCCTCCCCCGCCCTCCACCTCCTCCCCGCGAGGCGCCTTACGACCCGTTTATCGATCATCGCGGTGGGCCCCTTATGCTCCCTCCTCATCGTCCCACTGTTGATGGATACGAACATCATCCACGGCCCTCGGATGTGTATGGAAATATAAACCCTAGTTATGATTCACCGGGTCCATTTAATGTTGGAGTAAAGAGAATGAGAGTTGATGATTCACCCGGTCCTAGGTTTTCAACTGATGATGAGAGGAGATTGAAACTGATTACTGAATTTGGTGCGGCCGATCACGAAGTTGGTGGAGGATATGGTAAATTTGATAGCTTTCTAGGTGGTAAAAATAGCACTACCAGTTATATAGATCAAAGTTATGGTAATTTGGATAGAAATCAATCGTTTCATGACCAAGAACTTTTTGAGAGACAGCAATATCCACTGAGGGAAGGCAATGCACAGTTTGGACAATTGGGATACGATGAAGTTGACAGGAATTTGCCGCGGAGAAATGGGTACAAGTATGGTGGTTCTCAAGCTGATAGTTACCACAATGTAGAGCACGACCAACAGAATCATGAAGGATCAAGGTACAGCTCAAATTTCGGAGATGGGTATCTGCCAAGGCATGGAGTGTCAGAAATGAATAAACTGTACCAAGAACAGACAAGCCGTCTGCCCATGGATGGTCACAATTACAGCCATCAGGCTTATGCAATGCAGAATCACGTGGAGTCAAAATCAAATCATTGTGGTTTTCCATATGACCTGAGGGTTAATTCAGCAGACCATAGTGGCATGAGCTTGTATTCGACACAGGCATTTGCTAGCCAGCCACCACTTCCATCTTCTCCACCACCTCCTCTTCCTATGGAACCCCCTTTGCGTGAGCAACTTGTCTCATCTTCACCACCTGGAACATCTGCCTCATTGTTTCCAGTTTCTGTTGGTTCTTCAGCTCCTTTGTCATCATATTATCCTTCAGTTCCTGAAGAAAAGTCCATATCGCGTTATCAGCCCAATTTACATTTGTCATCTCGCTCTGCTATGGAGGTATTCCTTCAATTCTTTTGGGCTTTGTTTGTGTTCTTCACTTTGCAATCTATTATTGAGTGGCTCGGGAAATGATATTGTATATTAATGCTGAAACATTTTCTAATTGTCATATAAATATTGGAACACTACCTATAAAAGGTTTCAAGAGCACACCTAAAAGTGTGACCTAGTGGGAAATGAGGTGAGTTGAGAATCATAAGGTTTCAAGTTCAAATCCTAGCTGAGATAAAAATACTTGTTTTTTTTTATCTAAGTCATGGCGGATAGAGTTACCCTGTACCTGCATTGCTGAGAGGTAGTAGGTAACCCAGGGAATTAATCCAGGTGTGTCCAAGCTTGCCTGGACATTATGGTTATAAAAAAATTTCAAGATTAATATTTTAATGTCTTTAACATTTTGATCTATTATTTGTGATATTACATGTTTAAAACGACATCAAAAATTCCATTATCATTTTTTTTCAGTAGTTACTTGTAAGTAGTTCTTAAGAAAATTATAAAGGGAACTAACATTCTGGTGTAATTCTTTTTTTGATGATTTTCATTGAATGATGTTTTACTAGTTTGCCATTTCTTTGATGAGGAATTTGCCTTTTATACTTATGCCACGAATATTTATTACTCACTCCGTCCCAATTTATGTGGCTAATTGTAGTGGTGTCATACTCTAGTAATTTGACCTTTTCTGCATTATCTTGTTGATGTGGGATTTCTATGTATTTTTTTATTATGTACTAATTCTTGCAAGATTGCTCACAATGAGGTGTGCGCTTCACATTATGTTTATTTGGATATGCTCCCAAATGACGACAGTGAATCATACATCATCCTATTCCATGCCTAATGAATAACTCATAACACTTCTTTAAGCTAATATTGTGTGATATTGAGGGTATATAATCAAGCATTGGTATCCTTTTTGTTTGAAAAAATCCATCCGTGTTTGGCCTTAAAGATGCATGTATGGGTGTCTTTAGCTTGCTTCCGGGCTTAACAAGTTTGGTATCCTTTTTATGTTGGATATATGGTGAAGCATGCCTGCTATATCTGATTTTGGTGGTTTCACCAGGAAGTCAATATGCATCGTTATACATCATCATCTGTACGCTCCAGAGGAAATGAACATCCCCTGCTTGAGGTACCTTCAGAGAAGTCAAAAGTCATTGATGCTTCACACATACTAAAGCATCCATACCGAGCTACCCGTCCTGATCATCTTGTTATAATTCTTCGGGGGCTTCCAGGTGCTTTTTCTTTTTGAAGAGCTATCTCATTTAGTTATATAGTTGTCCGCTTGTATTTAATTGATATTTAATCATGACTATAAGGTTGTTTTCTTTGAATGAAAATTATTTACCCTTATATTACTTGATAAGGAGACTAAACACCTTTCCCACTTAAATATAGACTCCTTTAGTCTCCCCCTATCCCCCAGGGGAAAAAGGAAAGAAAAAGTGAAACCTTCTTGTTATTAAGAAAAGAAAGTTAAACTGTTTATTGTGTTAAGTCTGCTGGAGACATATTTAAGGTAATAGTTTTTTGATAAGGTATTTAAAATAATAGTTGAAAGGTATGGCACAACAATAGGAGAGTTCTATGAATTAGTAGCATTCATATCAGTTCATCATTTTCGAGATGGGGACATTTATGACTTGGGGATTCCAGTGGTCCATGTAAAGAGATGAGATGGATGGTTTACCGCATGTCATTTAGAAAACAAATTTGGGCACTTTGTTGTATTGACTTTTGTTAGCTTCTTGCTTGTACACCCCCACATGTATACTGTTATTCATTAGATATTGAAGATAGGTTGGTTTGATGTCGGTATGTTTGGTCACCGTTTGGAAAATGTTTGGCTGAAATTGAAAAAAAGAGAGGAGAATTTGGAATAAGAGGTTGAAGTTTTGGGCGTGAAAACCTTTATTTCACTTGAAACTACTGAAACTAATTTTCTACAATTGAAATAATGCTGCATTGTGTAACAAATATTGATCTGCAAATATTATATCAAGATGAAGTTTAGATAATAAAATAAAACTTATGGCCAGAAGGGGAGACATATCACTGGACATGTCCAATAGAATTCTAGTTTTAGGTGTTTCGGATTTTTCCAGGCCAATTGAAATTAAAAACTACCTCTCTGCCCAAGTACTAGCTATTTACATGCGCACGCGCACACACAAAACACACACACACACACACACACACACACTCTATAGCTCTCATTTTCTCTCTCTCTCTCTTTGCCCCCCCCTCCTTTTGTGGGTTTCGTGATTGTACATTCTTGCTTTGGCATTCCTGGATCAGAAGTCTTGTTACCTTTTGTTGTAAAAAAAAAAAAAACTGGATCAGAAGTATCCTTTCTCCTGGATATTGGAACTCATGGAGAAAATTCTCACTTTTGTCCTCCTTGTGTTGCGTTTGCTGGCCTATTTTATTATTTCATCAAATGCTGACTGAAAGTAGTCTAGGGGCTTGAAAAGTATGACCAGTTTACTTTCCTCCTAAAGTTAATGATTTGTGAGTTTATAGATTCTTGGATGGTTGCCAGCATGGGATGATATGTAACTCTCTCTCTACCAACCACTTAACGGCAAGCAGTCATGTCCTTTTGTGACTTAATTGCCTGATTTCTTATGTGAAAAATGTTGTTGTGAAAAATGAAAGCTTATTGTCCCCAAAGAATTTGGATCTCTGTAAGTTTTCTTCTTGTATTTTTAGCTTTTTACTATCCTTTTCAGGGAGTGGAAAGAGTTATTTGGCAAAGATGTTACGTGACCTTGAGGTTGAAAATGGTGGCACTGCCCCTCGTATTCACTCAATGGATGATTACTTCATGACTGAAGTTGATAAGGTCTTATCTTTTTATCTAACTTGAAGTTCTTTGGATCGTCAACATCTCTTGCTTTTTTCTTTCTTTCATATATTCAAGCCTCCTATTAATGCCAGTTTCTAGTTATTTCAAGTCCTCTCCCAAAAATATAAACAAGTTCTTGCGGACATGCAGGTTGAGGAGAGTGAGGTTTTGAAATCTTCTGGTTCTATCAGAGGCAAAAAGATGGTAACAAAGAAGGTTATGGAATACTGCTATGAACCTGAGATGGAGGAGGTAAAGCCATCTCTGCCTAAGCCTAAGAGATAACCGAACTTCCATAGATTTAAATTGGGAGCCTTCAGTTTAAGATATTTATCTGCTTTTCTATTAGGTATAGCTTTAAGCTATTTGTCTGCATTGTAGTAAAATAAAACTAGTTGATAAGCATCAAGTGCTGGAAAACATTTTTAGGTGCTGAAACTGAAATTATAAATAATCAATTACGTGTTCGGATAGGAAGTACTGTAGCTAAAAAAGCGTTGAACTGCTGATAAGCACTTTTTCTGTAAATTACCTAAATGTCCTCAAAAAATATTTGCAAAAACATAAATTTGAAAGTGTTTTACATAATTAAAAAAAATGACAAATGGCAGAAATAAAATAGAGTGATTTTAAAAGTCCTGTGGGAAGTGTATATAAGAGATAACAAAGGATATTAAGGATAAAATGGTTAAAGGTTTGGTCTAACCAAAAGTGCTTAGAAGTTGTAAAATCATAAGTTAGGGGTGACCAACTTATGGCTTATAATCACTTTTTTGTGTTTACGAAATGGTGTTAGATAAGCCAAAAAGTACCTATAGGATAGTTTGATCAATTTATATGCCTTAGCCGAACATCCTCGTAGTGGTAGATTACTTGTGTAGAAATTCAATATTTTACTAGAGGAATGATATTTTATTGGTTACACAAAATCCTCTTTGCCTAGTATTTTTAAGGCTGAGTTCTCGTACTCCAATTCTTTTAAATTTATTAAGGTTGCAATTTCTTTGTTTGCTACCATTAGATTCTTCAACTTCTTGCTAATACAATGATAGGGGAAAGTGCTATTCGTCCTAGTTAGGTTTCCTCTTCCTTTGTTTGGGGTTTGGGGGGGGGGGGGGTTGCATAAGAATTGTATTAGTGTGTGTTTGGATTTACTTATTTTTAGTGGCTTTTGACTTTGAAACACTTTTTTAGTTTTGGAAGTGTTTGGGTATCACAAAAGCTGTTTTTAAGCACCTTTTTAAAGCTGAAAAAGTGCAAAAAAAATCCAAAAATAAGGGGTTCCCCACTTATGGTTTTTGGCTTTTAACTTATAAGCTACTTAAGAAAAGCCAATCCAAATGCAAACAAGCAACAATGGTATCTTATTTTCTCCTTTTTGTTTTCACTGAGACTAGGGTTGTGCTGGGTGGTACATAGTGTAGGAGAAAAGGTTCCCCCCCCCCCCCCCAACCATGAGGTTTGAGTGTTAGTCACTGTGAGAAATATAGGAGAAAATATTATTG
>JBCEWC010000418.1:0-58207 GCA_038996855.1 Solanum aculeatissimum | reverse complement strand
TAGTGATTTTGTTGGTTAAATGTGCACAATTAACCAAGTATGCTAACAAGTTTGTTTGCAGTTGGTCATATTATTGATTTATTTATTTTTTTAATAATTTTAAATTTCCTTCTTTCAACTTTTTAAATTTACATTGTTGATGTTATAGGTGATATCTAACTTTTATTTTTAACGATTACAAGCATTAAATGGAATAGAAACAAAAAAGAGGTGTAATTTAATTGTTTTTGGGTTTGTACCTGGAGGTTTTTGTAGGACATTGATTATTACGTAGAAAAAATAGAATATTTCAATGTATTTCTATAATGATTACAAATATTAAATGAAGAGCGACAAAAAATAGATGCTATTTAATTGCATTTGGATATGCAATCGTTGATTGCTTATGTAGATGCAATGTTTTTTGCCCTTCCCATAAATAATGACAATGTGCAGATACTATGCATTTATTGCACTTGTTAAATGTCACACATTTCCTTTTTAATTTTTTTAAATTTTCTGCATTTATGTACATTTTTGTTAAAAAAATATTGACATTTGATGGTAAATAGATTTTGGTGACACATTCATGTAAAATAGTCTCTTAAAATGTATAGGGATGTTTATTTCTCTTAAAAATTTATCAATATTAATATTTTTTATTAGATATTTATATTAATCTTACTGAGATGATTTCATATCCCTATCACTTAAAAATAACTTTATGAATAAATATTGCGTCCATGCACGAGATTTTCGTAACTAGTTTATTCATAAATTTAACTTGTTTGTCAATTTTTCTAATCTTAGGAGCTATATTGCTTTTTCCCTAAACTTTAAAGGACTTATTTTCAATTTTCCTATCACGCGATTGTTTTTTCTGAAAATAGTTGATAAGTCACAAAATTTTCACTACTCTGCGAACAAATTTCTATTTCAAGTCATTTTTTATCCGAGAATTTTTTAAAATAAAAATTACTTTAATAATTGAAGACAAATATATCATCGTCAAATATAACATATTTGTCATCCGTTAAGAGATAAGAGTCATATATATCTTTGTTATAACTAAAATAAGCTAAATTTATCCTTATTTTCGAACGTCGAAAGTTTAGTTTAATATCCAATAATAATTTTTTTTTGTGCGCTTTTTTGTGAGTTTTACCAGATTGGTCAAAGTAGAACACACAAAAAGAATGGGATTTTCAGTACCCATGAGGATTGCAGAGTATCTAAAGTACAAGGACCTAAAACAACTAATGGTTACAAGAATGAGGGACTTTGAAAATATTATTCCCAAATTAATATCCTAGAAAATATATGAAGGGTAAATAAACTTTTTTGCATGGTGGATGAGTGAATGTTACGGGGGGCATTTGATCATGATTTTTAAATTTTTTTTTCTGGAGTTCTATTTCGAAAAACACGTATGACCATGAAAAAATTATTTTCGCTCTAAACTACTTACAAAATTTCAAAAATAACTCTAGGTTAGATATATGAGTCACTTTTATAATCACAAAAATATATGTGAGTCACTTTTGAACGAGACATATATTAGAGTGTATGCCCTTTTACTAATATTAAATTTAGAACACAGTTATTAACAGTTTAAATTGGTAATTTTAAATCGCCCCTACCAAGTACCATGTCACTCAATGTGCATAGCATGTTTATGTGTATATATACTCACCAATTCACCTACTTATTCTCATCAAAACTGCCTGTTTCAAAGTAGAAGCAGCTCAACAAGTAAGTTGTCCATTTCTTGTTTATAGCTATTTTCAGTGGCGGAGCTACATTAGGATGAGGGGATTCATTCGATATAATAGATGTCGAAACCTCTTCATTTATTTCATGTATCTACTTCTTAAAATTTTGAATTTTCTTAATAAAAATCCTGGCTCCGCCACTGATTGTTTTTCATACTTCTCAACAAAGTTGTTTGTTCTTATATATATATATTTTTGTAATGCTCTTCTATGTGTGCTGTTTTTTTGTGATTGTTCAAGCAGAAGACACAAAAACAATGGGAAGATTTCCAATAGCCATGAAGAGGTTTGTGTTGTTGTGCCTATGGGCAGTGGTTGCAGTTGCAGAAGCAGAGAACATGAAATACAAGGACCCAAAACAGCCAATGGGTACAAGAATAAAGGACTTGATGGGAAGGATGAGTCTTGAAGAAAAGATTGGTCAGATGACTCAGATTGAGGAGAGATTTGCCTCAGCTAATGTTATGAAGCAATATTTCATTGGTATATATATTCAAAACTTCATTCTTTATGTGTTCATGATGTTGTTTATAATAGGAAACCATCTCTCTATCCCATCCATAAAAGTAGAACGTAATGTTTACGTGTATCCTAACTGTTTTATATTGTGTTTTGAAAGATGTGAACGGAAAATGAAAAATTGTGATTTTTTTGAAAAAGTTATAGCTTTTCTAAAGAGTTGCAACTCTTTTCGAGCTGTTGAAATTTTTTCAAAGGACCGTGAACCTTTCAAATAAGGCATAATAAGCACCTGTTTACACTACCCTTTGTTGTCTAGTGAATAAATCGTTTAACCTAGGAGGACATATTTCATTAATCTCAAGTATTAGAAGGAAATAATTTTTTAAGGATACATTGTGCATTCAGTGGGCTCGATTTTTTCTTGTCAATATTATTTTTGTTTTTTCTTTACAGATTCTATTTTCGTTACTAGGTTTAATTTTTTGTTTTGAAAACTTGCTAGAATCTTTGTTGTTTATTATTTCAATAATTTTTTTTTTGTTCTACAAAAGTTTTTCCAAAAAAGTTGTTGTTCTGAGTGATTTTCTAATACAAATTGGGCAACACTTCATACCCTGCTTGTGGGATTACACTGAGTATGCTATTATTGCATAGATGCTTATTATAAATGCTAGTTTCTGAACACGTGTTTGGCATGTGTACTCCATACTTTTTAATAAAGTTACAAATGACTAATTTCAGTCCAAACAAAAACACAAATTAAAGAAAATACAAAAAATAAAAATAGAGAAGCTAAGAAAAAAAATACAACATACACATTTACATTTTTGTTAGGACCGTAATTTTAATAATATTGATGGAAAAGTCTTCATTGAGTCAAACTAAAACATGAATCAAATAGTACAATAATGATATAAGCACTTCAGTACTTTATTTATAAAATGAAAAGGATAACCTTAGATAGGGATCACATGAAACGAAAAAAAAGATAAATTTATATAGATAAAAATAGAAGAATATCAAAAGATAATTAAAATTTCATAATTAAA
The DNA here is from genome assembly GCA_038996855.1 of Solanum aculeatissimum. Lineage (NCBI taxonomy): Eukaryota > Viridiplantae > Streptophyta > Magnoliopsida > Solanales > Solanaceae > Solanum > Solanum aculeatissimum. The sequence goes on along the minus strand of JBCEWC010000418.1, from coordinate 54,945 downwards.
TATTTGAAGGTTATAAATATAAAAAGTATGAAAATTATAAATATAAAGAACAACAATTGAATAGACAATTAAATATGAGTTATAAAGATAAATATTTAAAGAAAATAACAATAATAATAATAAGTGAAAGAGTGTGAATTTCATACTACAATAACTAATGAAAAAACAAATGTACAACAAGACATACAAATATTATTTGAAATAAAATCTAAACGTATTAAGCTTCAATTAATTTAGTTTTAAATAATGAATATTACATTTATTATTTATTTAATTAAAGATTTAATAATATTATAATATATTATTTGGGGTTATGAATTTGAAAAGACATAGAAATAATAAAGATTATTAAAAATAAGAGTTACGAAGATAATAATGTGAAAGTTAAACACAAGATTAATGATATATTATTAGAATATAAGTTATGAAAATGAAGAGATGTAGTTATGAAATTGATTTTAAATATAAAATTAATTTAAAACAAAAATAAATTAATAGATAAAGGGAGTTTTCGTAATCCAATTTCTAACCAGATTCTTTTCACTTTTAATAATACTAATCTCTCGAAACGTAGATATTTGTCCCTTATTATTATTATTAGTTTTTTTATATTTTAATATTTGGGTTATTGAAAATAGCGGTCTAAATATAATAAATACAAATATGACTTTTGAGACGAGAATTTTCTCGAAACAACTTATATCTCTATGAGATAGTGATAAAATTTGAGTACATTTTTACCCTCCTTAAACTTCACTTGTGAGATTCCACTAGATATGTTATTATTGTACAAATATAACTTTTACCGGAAAGATGTTGAAATATTATAGGCAAATTAATAAAATTTCACATAGACAACTTGCAATTTATGATTTTCCCAAGAAATGACAATCTTTTTTCTCCATGCATGCTTCATCATCCATTATTTTAAAACCATAATCACATGTTTTTGAACCAAATTTAGAGTAGATTAGTAAAAGGAATATTTGTATTTCCTTTTATTTTATTGAATAAGAAAATAAAGATAAAGTAGATTGGGAACCTGTACACATTAACCCATGCACAAAATAATTCATGAAATATATATATATTGGCCCTTTGTAAATACATAATTATGTGAATACTTATAGTTGTGGGGTTAAAATCATGTATTATGGTATAATAATAATTCATATAAACAATGAATACGGTTTTTTTAATAAAAAAAATCAAAAGATGTGTTCCTTTTGTCTTTTGTTCTATAGTCTAGAATATTATTTATATTTTTTTTCTCCCTTTCTTTGATTTTGCCTAATCACTTTATTTAAGAAAGTTAAATACTTTAAAATATTTTGATCTTTTCCACTTTCTCGTCTTTACATATTAATCTAAATTTATTGAAGATAGTAAAAACATAGCTACTAATTTGGTTTTAATTTGTATTAATATTCACAAATCCCAAGAATTTTCCTTTTTTGGTAAATTATGTGGGCCCACACCCAATTTATTGATAAGTCTAAAGGCAATTAAGCAAAAGCCAAACTCTAGTCTGATCCGACAAACTAAAATAAAATCCTATATTTCATATTGATAACCTTAATATATTTAATGTATAAGTTAACATATATATATATATGTAATTAACATTAAATTAATTAAGTTAATTTTGTAACATTGATTTTTAGCCTTAAAGCAACGTTAAAATTATTTATGGGTAATCTATATTTTTGGAACATAGAACATCCCCTTGGGTGCGACCACTCCCTGGATGCACAAATTGCGAATTCATCAACTAATGCTTGCTTCGCATACATCACACTCCCTTGTAATAACATATGCATATAATGGAAATAAGAAAAAAGGGGTTGATCTGCTTATTACTGTAGTCTATACTGGAATTCATTTTTATGAAAATTCTTCTGGCAGGGAGTGTGTTGAGTGTTCCAGGGAATGTTCCTGCACCTAAAGCCTCAGCTGAGGATTGGATCAATATGGTAAATGAGATTCAAAAGGCTTCTCTTTCGACCCGCCTTGGTATTCCAATGATTTATGGGGTTGATGCAATTCACGGACACAACAATGTCTATAATGCTACCATCTTTCCTCACAATATTGGGCTTGGTGTCACCAGGCAAGTACATAATGCATCTGAGTTTTGTTCTGACTATTGGAAGGTACTATTTGGCTGCTTTTAGAATGTAGCTAGATGATTAACAAAGATGCATGACAGGTAGTCTTCACTTTTGTCAATCATTTGATACCATAGGATCAAGAAATGATGAGGTCAATTATGTTCCAAAATGAAGATGACGCTGTTATGTATTTTCAACTTCTCCTAATGATCGTCTTTCACCTATATGAGTTCAAAAAATTTGTCACTTTAACGCAGGGACCCTGATCTTGTGAAACGAATTGGTGCTGCAACAGCACTTGAAGTTAGAGCCACAGGGATCCCATATGTTTTTGCTCCCTGCATTGCAGTAAGTTTGATATGATATGATTTGAATAAAGTTGCATTTCAATTTCTTTGTTATCTGAATCACTGTGTTATGGTAGGTTTGCAGGGATCCTAGATGGGGACGTTGCTATGAAAGCTACAGCGAAGATGTCAAAATTGTGCGAACCATGACAGAGATAATTCCTGGTTTACAAGGAGATGTACCAGCTAATTCTAGCAAGGGTGTTCCATTTGTTGGCGGAAAGTATGAATCTTTATCAATTAATGATTCACATCTATCAAATGTTCCTATCAGTTCATCTGATTGTACTTTCAACTGGTTAAGGTCAAAGGTAGCAGCGTGCGCCAAGCATTTTGTGGGAGATGGAGGCACAGTGGGGGGAATCGATGAAAATAACACTATAATTAACTCAACTAGTTTACAAGGTATCCACATGCCTGCATATATTGATTCCATCATAAAGGGTGTTTCAACGGTGATGGTGTCTTACTCAAGCTTGAACGGGGAAAAGATGCACGCTAACCATAAACTTGTCACTAACTACCTAAAGAACCAGCTCGACTTCAGGGTAAGAATGATTAGCTCGACTCATTCAGAATCAGTAAGTTAAAGTCAAGTAGGGATATAACACCTCTTTTGGCCTTGCATCTTATTCAGGGTTTCGTCATTTCTGATTCGGAAGGCATTGACCGGATTACAACCCCACCTCATGCTAATTACACTTATTCAATTCAAACTGGAATTTTAGCAGGAATTGACATGGTTGGTTTGTTATGTTTGATCTCGAATCATTTTTATTAAAATGATAGATTTAGTTACTCTTTCATCTATGCTGCAGGTTATGATTCCAGAGAAGTACACAGAATTTATTGATGATCTGACTCGACTAGTGAAAGATAATATCATTCCCATGAGCAGAATTGATGATGCTGTAAGACGAATATTGAGAGTTAAGTTTACCATGGGTCTCTTTGACAACCCATTGGCTGACCTTAGCTTGGTAAACCAGCTCGGTAGCCAGGTAACTTTGATATATATTCAGAAACTGTTTCAATTCTTGGGATCTAAGTCTTTTACGTGTGATCTATCATGCTTCACCACCTCTCTGCAGGAGCATCGAGCGTTGGCACGTGAAGCAGTGAGGAAATCGCTTGTCCTTTTGAAGAACGGCAACAGCACTAGTCAGCCTTTACTTCCCCTTCCAAAGAAAGCATCAAATATACTTGTAGCTGGAACTCATGCAGACAATTTGGGTTACCAATGCGGAGGCTGGACAGTAGAATGGCAGGGCGTCTCAAGCAATGAATTAATAGTCGGTATGTCTTCTCATGTTATATAGCTTCCTCTTTTAGTAAGGAATCTGTTTTTTTGTATTAGGAGTAACAACAGCATGCCTTTTTCAGGTTTTACTAATTCCATTTTTTCGTGGGCGATTAATTGTTGGACATGATAATATGACAATTCTTTTACATGTCATATTCTCTATTTGACAGGAACCACCATTTTAAGTGCTATCAATAAAACTGTTGATCCATCCACACAAGTAGTGTACCAGCAGAATCCTGATGCAAACTTTATGAAGTCAAACAAATTCGACTACGCCATTGTTGTAGTAGGTGAAGTCCCATATGCAGAGCTTTTTGGTGACAGCTCAACTCTTACAATAACAGAACCTGGTCCTAGTACTATCAACAATGTCTGTGGGGCTGTGAAATGTGTTGTAGTTGTTGTCACTGGTCGTCCAGTCGTACTAGAGCCTTATGTAGATAAAATAGAAGCACTCGTCGCTGCTTGGCTTCCAGGGACTGAAGGCCAAGGTATTGCAGATGCGTTATTTGGTGACTATGGTTTCACTGGTAAACTTGCCTGGACTTGGTTCAAGTCAGTTGACCAGCTTCCTATGAACGTAGGCGATGACCACTACGATCCCCTCTTTCCCTTTGGCTTTGGACTCACAACTCAGCCAGTGAAAATGAATTAGAAGGCAGAAAATTGTATTGAGGGCTTCCCTTTGAATATCTATTATCAACTGCTATTAGTTATGATCATGATGGGTTGTTACTGCTAAAAAAGAATGAATTAAGATATCATGCCAAGTTTTTCTGTTTTTTTAAAATATCATGTCAAGTCAAACAAACGGTGTCACATAGAATGGGATAAAAGGAGTACGATACCTATAATTTACTAATTCACTAATGAAATCAATTCCACCAATACCATATTACAAAACAACCTTAATGTCAAGTTATTTAATTAGATTTAACCTATATTCTTTATCTCAAATTTGATCCATCCAAATATTATCTAATTTATTCTTTTGCTTTCTCCGTGCCTTACACTCAATACTCGCAAGGAAACATAGAATAAATTTTCTTCAAAGAATACATAAAAATGATACTTTTGTTTTTTTAATTATAAGTTTAACTTGTTTGTCAAATTTTCAATTCTTAGGAACTCAATTGCTCTTTTTAAAAACTTTAAAGGACTTATTTGCAATTTTCTTATCACATGATTTCTTATTTCTAAAAATAGCCGCCTACTATGTTCCAATAAAAGAATCCCAATGAAATTTCGTGACAGAAAATGTCAGTAACTTCGAAAAACGTTAGCCGAAAAGTCACACAAATTTTAGTACAAACAAATTTCAGTTCCAATTTTTTTTTTAAAATAAAAAATACTTTCCACTAACTATACATTATATATATAGGGAAATATATACTAAATACGAAAAGACCCGTTAATAAGCTCAATATTACGGTCTTATTATATTTGAATAGAATTTTTATACACCCTTCATTTTTAAATAACTATCAAGTTTTCAAGGTTGCTTCTTGGGAATCAATTTGATTATTTTAAAAATTTAGTTAATATTTAAATGTTAAAATCTAGTTTTTCAAAAGCTATACGAAAAGTAATGTAGATAACAATTTTAACTCATATCATGATATCAATATGATGAAAAAATATATATTAAAGTATTGATCAAAGTACATATTTTTGGTCTTTTCAAAAATATAATAATTAAGATTGATATTTTAGAAAGACAAAAGTAATATATATTATATTCTCATATTTTTCTACAAAATAAAATTAAATATTTGAGTTATAAAATTATCAGAAAGATATTTTTATTGTTAAAAATATTTTAAAAATTGTATTGAAAAAGCTACCTTGATTTTAAATAGTAAAGACTAAAAATAGGGTCGATAAAAATAAAGTAAAAATATGAATAACAATTGGGCTCCACAGTATATGAATGGAGTTAATAATGAATAAGTAAATTTATAATAGACAATAAGATTAAAATAATATAAAAAGAATGGGTGCACATATAGTACACGTGTTTAGAGACTATTGGTGAAGAAATAAGATAATGTCAAGTATATAGTATAATTTATAATGCTCATTGTACAACTCTTCGTAGCTATGACCGTCCTTCCATGACTCTTCTATATAATAGAAATATACTATCATTTGCTTTACATTATTAGCCGGGTTTTTTTTCTTTTCCTTTTTTCTCATATCGAGTATTTTCTACTTATGAAACTTGATTTTTGAGACGAGAGATTTTCGAAAATAACCTCTCTATCTTTATGATGTAATGGTAAGGTATGCTTATATTGTACCCTCCCTAGACCTTACTTGTGGAATCGTGTGAATGTCTAACAATACTTATCCAATTTATAAAATCTAACAGATAATTTTTACACTTTATTTCTAATTTACCCTTATCATTAATTATAGTTATTTTTCTATTATATTTTTCAAAACGTTATATTTATTATATGTAAAAAATGATTTGGTAAAATTATCTTATTATTTACTACTTTTTAATTTCTATGTAAAGTCAATAAAAGAAAAGTAAAGATGATCCGTTTAAAATAAGCTAAATTTATTTTTGTTTCAATCGGCGCAAGCTTAACAAATGAGATATCACTATCGTGCTATTAAGGATTTCTTTTTACATGAACCAATTTAATCAGGGCAAAAATTGAGACATTTGACCATAAAATTTAGAAAAATAAAAATAACTTTTTTTCTATTTTCACAATAAAACCTGATTTATTAAGTCCTTAAATCACACCCTACCCACCTCATTACCCCCACCTACCCTCTTACTCAATGTGCATGTGTGTGTATATAAATACTCAACGTCTACTTATTCTTGCCAAAATTACCTGTTTCAAAGTAGAAGCTCAACAAGGTAAGCTATCCATTTCTTGCTTAAAGCTGTTTTCTTTTTTCATACTTCTCAACAAACTTGTTTCTTGTTTGTTCACTTTTTGAGTTTGACCAGATTGTCCAAGCAGAAGACAAAAATAATGGGGAGATTTTCAATACCCATGAAGGGTTTTGTGTTGTTCTGTCTATGGGCAGTTATTGCAGAAGCAGAGTACATAAAATACAAGGACCCAAAACAGCCAATGGTTGCCAGAATCAGGGACTTGATGAAAAGAATGACTCTCGAGGAAAAGATTGGTCAGATGACTCAGATTGAGAGGAAAGTTGCCTCACCTGATGTTATGAAGCAGTATTTCATTGGTATGTTCTGAAAAGTTCATTCTTTATGTGTATATAGAGCTGCTTATAATAAGTCAAGAGTGATTTATCCTAAGATGATAGAATCTTTTGTAATAATATTGGTTTTTATATACACGGAGCCTTGGAGGTACAATAAAGTTGTGCCAAGGTGTAATTTTGATAACCCTTCAACAGAAAAATTGCGCTGTTTAGCTAGATTATATTTCTAGTTTTATATATATATATATGCTATATGTTGCTTTCCCTTCTAGCTCCGCCTCTAGTATCTATGTGACCTACGTCATGGGTTTTAACTGTGGATTTAGTCACGAATGCTTGCCTTAGAAAGGCTGTCTACGTCACTCCTTCTTTGGTGTGGCCCTTCCAGATTGTGCATGAAAGCCGGATGCACGAGCCGTGAATTCAGCCACTAATACTTGTTTCAGGGCAGGACACCTACATCACACCCCCTTGGGCTGCGTCCCTTTCCAGAACTCCACATGCACGCACCAGGAATCGCTTGTGTTTATACCAAAATTTTTTACATTTTAATCCTATTTTTGAAAAGAAAGAAAGAAAGAAGAAGGTATTTAAAGAGAACATGGGAAAGGGGGTGGTCTACTTCCTTTATCCATTGTTTTCCTGCATATTGGACTTCATGTTATCTCTAGATTGACATGATTATTCTTGAATGATTGCTCGTATATTCACTAGAGATTTCGGAATTTGGCTCATTTGGTGTTAGAAAAACCACGCTTTTATGTGTATATCTGACTACGTGTGGATGCTTTATCGTTAAAAGGGAGCTGATCTGCTTTTCACAGTAGTGTATATTGGAATTCATTTTTATAAAAATTCTTCTGGCAGGGAGTGTATTGAGTGGTGGAGGGAGTGTTCCTGCACCTAAGGCCTCTGCTGAGGATTGGGTCAATATGGTAAATGAGATTCAAAAGGGTGCTCTTTTGACCCGCCTTGGAATTCCAATGATTTATGGGATTGATGCAGTTCATGGCCACAACAATGTCTACAACGCTACTATTTTTCCTCATAATATTGGGCTCGGTGTCACCAGGCAAGTATATAAACTATAAAATCTATGCATCTGATTTTTGTTCTAGCTATTGGAAGCTACTAATATAGTGAGAGCACATCTTTTAAATTTGATTAATAAAGATGTATGATAGGTAGTTTTCACCTTTCAACCATTTGATACCTTAGGATCAAGAAATGATCTTTGATATTGAGGTCAATCATGTTCCAAAAAGAAAATGATCCTGATATGTATTGTCAACTTCTCATAATGCTTGTCTATCACCTATTTGAGTTAAAAATTTGTCACTTTAATGCAGGGACCCTGATCTTGTGAAACGGATTGGTGCTGCAACTGCACTTGAAGTTAGAGCCACAGGAATCCCATATGTTTTTGCTCCCTGCATTGCAGTAAGTTGATATGATATGATTTGAATAAAGTTGCATTTCAATTTCTTTGTTATCTGAATCACTTGTTATGGTAGGTTTGCAGAGATCCTAGATGGGGCCGTTGTTATGAAAGCTACAGCGAAGATCACAATATTGTGCGAACAATGACAGAAATAATTCCTGGTTTACAAGGAGATCTGCCAGCTAATTCTCACAAGGGTGTTCCCTTTGTTGACGGAAGGTATGAATCTCTGTCAATTTTCACATCCACTACTTTCCTGTTCCTATTTAATGATTTTACACCAGTTTTATGCCATACTGGGGCAAGTTTGGATTTGAAGATCTAGGAATCAATGCCATTGACCAATACTTGTTGGTAACAACAGACAACAGGTTCTATCATGGTCCAGCATAGTAATTTATCTTGACAATGACCTTTAGCAAGTCTGTATTGCTGATTTTTGTATAAAATATAATTGAACTGTTTAAGTATTTTTTACGATAATGTTAAAGTGAGTTTAGGTATTGTTTAAGATAATGATTTTGGTATTACAATAATTGTAGTCATTTTGATTATTACTATTCTGAATTTCTTCTAACCACCAACCCTGATGTTTCTATTTTTATCGTCCTTTGTTGTGGAACATTCGTTTGATTGAACTTTCAACTGGTTTAGGTCAAAGGTAGCAGCCTGCGCTAAGCATTTTGTGGGAGATGGTGGAACAATGAGGGGAATCGATGAAAATAACACTGTAATTAACTCAAATGGTTTGTTTAGCATCCACATGCCTGCATATTATGATTCAATCGTAAAGGGTGTTTCAACGGTGATGGTGTCTTACTCAAGCTGGAATGGGAAAAGAATGCATGCTAACCGAGATCTTGTCACTGGCTTCCTAAAGGACAAGCTCAACTTCAGGGTAAAAATGATTAGCTCAGCTCATTCAGAATCAGTAAGTTAAGGTCAAGTAGGGATATATACACACGCATGTATAACACCTCTTGTGGTCTTGTGTCTTTTTCAGGGTTTTGTCATTTCCGATTGGCAAGGCATTGACCGGATTACAAGCCCACCTCATGCTAATTACACTTATTCGGTTCAAGCTGGAGTTTCAGCAGGAATTGACATGGTTGGTTGGTTATGTTTGATCTTGAATCGTTTTTATCAAATTGATAGATTTAGTTACTGTTATGTGATTGTTTCATCTATGCTACAGGTTATGGTTCCAAATAACTACACAGAGTTTATTGATACTCTGACTCTACTAGTGAAAGATAATATCATTCCCATGAGCAGAATTGATGATGCTGTGAAGCGGATATTGAGAGTTAAGTTTACCATGGGTCTCTTTGACAACCCTCTAGCTGACCTTAGCTTCGCAAACCAACTCGGTAGCCAGGTATATTTGATATTCAGAAACTGTTTTAATTCTTGGGATCTAAGTCTTTTATATGTGTTAACATGCTTCACCGCCACTCTGCAGGAGCATCGAGAGTTGGCAAGGGAAGCAGTAAGGAAATCACTTGTCCTTTTGAAGAATGGGAAGAGCACTAGTCAACCATTACTTCCCCTTCCAAAGAAAGTACCAAAGATACTTGTAGCTGGAACTCATGCAGACAATTTGGGTTACCAATGCGGAGGCTGGACAGTAGAATGGCAGGGCGTCGCAGGCAATGATTTAACAGTTGGTATGCCTTCACATATTCTATAGTTTCCACTTTACCACAAGTGACATTTTTGAGCCCTCTTTTGATAAGGGATAACAACATAAGATAGCAGAAGCATGCTTTTTTTAGGTTCTACTAATGCCACTTTTCGTGGGGGAATATGAAATTCCTCCACATGTCTAGCATTATGGAGAGATATTGATGGATTTCTATATTTGACAGGAACCACCATTTTAAGTGCTATCAAGAAAACTGTGGATCCTTCTACACAAGTAGTTTACCAGCAGAATCCTGATGCAAACTTTGTGAAGTCAAACAAATTCGACTACGCCATTGTTGTAGTAGGTGAAGTCCCATACGCAGAGATGTATGGTGACAGCTCAAATCTTACAATAACAGAACCTGGTCCTAGCACTATTAATAATGTCTGTGGGGCTGTGAAATGTGTTGTAGTCATCATCTCTGGTCGTCCAGTCGTGCTACTACCTTACGTCCATAAAATAGATGCACTCGTTGCTGCTTGGCTTCCGGGGACTGAAGGCCAAGGTGTTGCAGATGTTTTATTTGGTGACTATGGTTTCACTGGTAAACTTGCTAGGACTTGGTTCAAGTCAGTGAACCAGCTTCCTATGAATGTCGACGACCACAACTACAATCCTCTCTTTCCCTTTGGCTTTGGACTCACAACTCAGCCAGTGAAAATGAATTAAAAGACAGCATTGGTACTACAGTATGTGTGACCTTCAGCTTTTGGGTTAGAGTTTCATCATGTTAAGAGCTGGATTCAGAATACTAGTCAATAGCAGAGTAGGTACCAAAGTAACTATTAAATCTTTCATAGAAATTACGGGGCAAGCAGTTTTTTAGGAACACAAGGGGGTAGACATTGGTAAGAAAAGCAAGCAAGTTGTTATTCTTCATTGAAACTAGATGAAGGCAGAAATTGCATCGAGGGCTTCCCTTTGAGTATATATCATTATTATTATTAACTGCTATAGATTATGATTACGATGGGTAGTTACTGCTACAAAAGTAATTGTAGGGTGGTCATCTTTTTATATTTGAGAGTACTTTAGGCAGAAGAGATAAGTCAAAGGACGAAACATAACTTCCGAAAGAAAGCTATTTCTGTTCATATATTACATAAGTTGCGGTTGTATGAAGTAAACGCTACATCAATAAAGATTTCTACATTTACAGAAACGATCCAGCAAACACCCCTTACTCATTAAAGTTAGCATTCAGTATTCAACAAAACTAACAATTCGGCATCAGCAATAACAAGCAGCGTAGTAGCAGAAGAGCTTCTTCACCTGCCATCCATACCTCCTGTGCCACTTTCCCAGAAAATAAAATTATAAATCAAAAAACAAATTCAATAGCTTAACTAAACACAAATCAAAAACCTCTACTTACTTTTCAATTTCCTAGTACTAGTTTTTTCTTTTCAGGAGGTTGCAAATTGTGAAAAGGAATTTATTTGGGGATACATCAAAAGCTAGCATATTATAATGCTCACCTCAATCAATTATGTGATTGATCCTGCTCAATAAAATCTAAGGCTCCTTCCCTGGACACAACATTGACCTTGCTAACTCTGTTTTTGTGGCTCACACTATATATCTTATCAGCCACTTTCACGAGCTCTGGGCGAAATGTAGTCGTGATAAATTGCGTGCTACCCCTGTCGGCCAAATCACGAACCATATCTAGCAAATTACAGTTAAAGGAAACAAGGAGGTGTACATGGAGACAGTAGAGAGAGGAGGAATACAGGAACTAATTTCAACTCTAGGATACTCCCCACAGCTGTTCTGTACTGAGGATCTAGTGCTGCATCTATCTCATCAAAAAGATAAAATGGGGCAGGATCACATCTTTGTATGGCAAATATAAGTGCCAGCGCTACCACAGTTTTCTGGCCCCCTGATAACTGTTTCATTGACTGTGTTTCTCCTTGTCCAGTGAACGACACCTATCGTAAGAAACATTAAATTCAATTTAAGTACCAAATTGAAAATTAGCTCAAAATATGCAGATTTGAAAATAATGGTGTACACAGCACAAGATTTCCATCAATATATTTTTGTGTGATTATTGGAACTATTGCTCCAAAATAGAATTCAATAACAATGAGATGATCACAAACAACAAAAGATAAAATTGTAAGAAATATATACCTTCACTTTCACACCAATATATTTCTCAATTCTTCCCTCTACATCAGCACGCGGTTCATCATCATCAGGATCATCATCTTCTTCACCATCCTAAAAGCAACAACATAAGACTCCAGTTATCCTCATCATTCAAGAAAGCCAACTTACACAGACCCATGCACTTCCAGAAGTTCATTTATACATGCGCAGTCTGATAATGATAACTAGCCAAATATGTATCAGCTTAGAAATTACAACAAGGAGGTTAAGAATCAGGAATACAACTTGTGCAACCTTTTTTTGGCTCAGAGGAACACTCGCATAACTATGTAACTATACAGTTATGTCTGTCGCTGTGTTAAAGTCCTTGCTATATGTAATCTACTGAATTCTTCATGAGTGAGATATTTTGACATTTTAAGCCAGTTAAGCATTCAAGAAGTTCAGCAAACAATATACTTTCACTTTCTTATATCACCAACCTATTAGTTTATTGTTTTTCAAGTTTTTCTTCTTCAAATAATTTGATGAGCACTGTCTATTGAGTTTCTGTTTCTTTAGCTCACTTACATCAGTCAAATTCTGTGACAAGTTTCAAAGAAAAAGTAAATGGTTGTCAATTGTCATTATAAGCACAACATAATTTACCTTACACAGTGGAGAGGAACTTTGGCCATATGTAACCAGACTTATTACTTTCACCAAGACATTTCCATTTCCAAAACTAAATTTCTTAGAAGTCTATATTTGCATTTATTTATTGCTAGTGTACCACAATGAGAACTTCAAACAGAACAAGAGGAAGTACCAAAATGAGCAAGAGACAGCCCAATGGAATAGACACATAATGTGCTATGTGACAAATAAAACAAACCTTTTTCTTCATCATAACTAAGAACCCATGACCTCCTTGTACAAGCTGAGAGAATACTTCACGGAAATGTTTAGCCACACCCTTGAACGTGCGCTCAATTGATTCATCCTTCCTCATATCCAAAACAGATATAAGTTCCTTGATTTTCTGCCAAGATTGATGCAATACAAATGAAGGAAGCCAAACTCAAAACTGCTATCAAAATATAAATATACAAGTTCACATCCACAAAATACACATTTTATATACCTCATCCCCAGCATCCAGTTCAGCTTGCCTTCTTTGGAGTTCTTCTCTTTGTTCGGTAAAATTTACATATTGATCAAGTGCCTTTTTGTTTACATGACTGAACTGTTGCAGCTGCTCGTTACACTTGTGCAGCATCTTATATAATTCTTTTACGTTCCTTCTTTTGTATCTAGAATTTACATTAATCACCAAAACAATGGCATTAATTTTACATTTACAAACACCCTCATTATATTTATAGTCAACTAGCAACTAAGCAGTTCCAACCATTATGTCAGAAGAACAAGGTAATATTGCATGTATACATATCACCTCCTCTTTTTAAAAAGGACTTGTTCCTAGTGTAAAATAAGATTTTCGAGGTCAAAAAGGCTTATCATGTGCACATATGTAAACAACTTAACACTTAAACACAGGTTACATGTTTATACTATAAGGCATTCTTTAGAGTATCTCCGCCTTTTCTTTCCTAAACTTTTTAGAAGGGGTAGCAGGCAACAAGGAAAAGCTACAGGTCTAGAAGTTATTCCTGTCAAGAAGCATAGACATTTAAAAGGATAAAAAAGAAAAGCAATTCTAACAAGCAGATAATGGATGATAGCTTATTGTCTTACTCTTGAACAACAAAATGCAGCCAACACACAAGTATGAACAAGATTAAAAGGATCAAAAAGAAAAGCAATTCTAACAAGCAGATAATGGATGATAGCTTATTGTCTTACTCTTGAACAGCAAAATGCAGCCAACACACAAGTATGAACAAGATTAAGCTACATATGGAAAGAGATGGAGACAAAATTATTCTCTGAGTTTTAAGATAAGGCAGCAATATAGACATTTTCCTCAGTCATACAGATGCCAAATTATTGCCTCACTTTCAACAACCATCAATTTCACATGATTTCCCTATCTTCATCAATTATTGAGCTACAAATGGCACTCAGATGTATCAGAAATATGTCTATACTTGAATTTCAACATCCCGCTGCAAGAATATGCGAAAGTTCACTTCTATGACGTGAACTAATTATAGCATCATTTCAACTACATGCAAACACTTTAACAAGTTCAAACTGGACTCATATGGCAGTTTACAATGTTTGATGAACGATGATTCGAAGCACTCGTTAGACAATAGCTTATAATTAAGTTCTTTGTCTTAAGGGTTCCTTTTTACATGCAAAAAGAAGATATACTGAAATAAGGCAATTTAGCCATTAGGTCTTAGACCATCTCCAACCACACTCTATTGTACTCTCTATTTACTTCATTTGGAGAGTAAAATAGAGAGTACGCTTTCCAACCACACTCTAAATGTTCTCTATTCTCTATTATAGACTTGAATAATAGTTCTCCAAATTTTTTACTTTTAAAATATTTTAATATTATTTTCATTATATGAGACCACTAATTATTTTCTAATGTAATATAACATCTAAATATATATTATTGATAAATATACTACTTTCATCCCTAATTAATAAATTTTCTACTTTATTTTCTTTAAATCTATATCACTTTAAATATGTAATTTAAAATTATTTTAATATTATTTATATAATTTTTTTGTTTTTAAATTTTTTATTTTAATAATTGAGAAATCCATTTGTGGCCTGTCCATTGGACCAACCACAACCTTCTAAGCTCGGTATATTACTACCATCCCGAATTAATAATTTTTAAAATTTTCGTCACTTTAAATATGTAATTTAAAATTATAATTATTTTTCACTAGGTAAAGAATACACAATTTTAATGATAATTCAAACAATTTACTTTTTTACGTTGTACTAATAAATTATTAAAACCACACCTATTAATGAGGATGAAAATACTCTCTATTTTATGAAGTAAGGTTTTGTCTAGATGAGCATGAAAATACTTGATGCAATAGTTCAAAATGGAGTAGGGAAAGTAAATGTTTAGTATACGGAATAATGGGATACAAGATGAAATTGTTAATTTAAAAATACAATACATAACATTATAGGTTAAATACAAGATAAAAATACAATACAATACATAACATAATAATTTCGTCAATGATTTCACTTTTATTTGAATTGTCCACTAATATATAACATATATAATATATGCTTGCAACTCATGTTATTTAGAATAAAATATCATTTTATATTAAATAAAAAATTTGAAAAGAATGAAATTTTATATTACGAAAATCATATAGGGTGATTATTTGAGAAAGAACAAAGGATATATACTATGAAATTTGAAATAAAAATGAAATAGAAATAAAATATAATATTGAGAAGAGAGAAAAAGATTCTTTCTAGAGAGTAAAATAGAGATTTGGGTAGGAGTTGGTTATCTCCAAACACTCTATTCTCTATATTTGGAGAGTACAATACAGAGTGGGTTGGAGATGGTCTTATTCTAAGTTTCTAACATCCCATGGAAGTTCACCAAACAAATCAAACATATGGAACAACTTAAGCTCCAACTCATTTTCTATAGAATACAACAACATACCCCGTGGAATCCCACAAGTGGGGTCTGGGGAGGGTAAAATGTACGCAGACCTTACCACTACCTCATAGAGATAGAGAGGTTGTTTCCGGAAGACCCTCGTCAGAAAAATATCATGCCCTAAAAGCAGAAGAAACTAGATATGAAACAAAGAGAAAAGGAAAAGGACAAAAAAATAGACTAAAATGGAAGGCAAATGATAATATAAAAATACAACGGAAGTAACAAATATAAGCCGGAAAAAAAAACACAAGATAAAAAGACACGACTAGTCCTACTATCCTATTGAAATACCGGGTCAAACATCAGCCTATCCCTACTAGCCTATTAGTCTGCTATCCTAATACGCGACCGTCACTCCTTCCTATAAGGTCATTTCCTCGGTGAGATAAAGTTTCGCCATATCATGTTTGATCACCTCCCCAGTGTATTTCTTCGGTCTACCTCTACCCCTTCGAGCATTGGTACTTCTTCTCTGCACATGTCCAAACCATCTCAGTCTCGCTTTCCTCATCTTGTCAGCCACAGGGGCCACCTCTAACTTCTCGCGAATGGTCTCATTCCTAATCTTATCACTCTTGGTATGTACACACATCCATCTCAACATCCTCATCTCTGCGACCTACATCTTCTGAACATATGCATTTTTTATTGGCCAACACTCCACCCCATACAACATAGACGGTCTAACTCATTCTGTAAAACTTACCTTTGAGTTTAGGTGGTATCTTCTTATAGAGGTCAGCCTCCATTTCGTCCATGTTGCCCCAATACGATGTGTGACATCTTCGTCGATATAGCCATTACTCTGGACGATGGACCCAAGGTACTTAAAGTTTTCTCTCTTGGGAATAGAATAAGTGACAAGCCTCACATCAGTGTCTTGCTACATCCCTTCAAGCACTGAATTTACACTTCAAGTGTTCTGTTTTGGTCCTGCTCAGTTTGAACCCTTTGGATTCCGAGGCATGTCTCCAAACCTCCAATTTATCATTAACTTTAGCCCGAGTCTCATCAATCAGTACTATGTCATTCGCAAAAAGTATACACCATGGAACCTCCTCCTGGATAGACCATGTCAGCTCATCCACTACTAAAGCGAACAGAAACGAGCTCAACCCAGATCCTTGATGAAGTCCCATCTCAACAGGAAAATGCTCTGAGTCCCATCTCATTTTCTAGAAAATATTAAAAGAAAATCTTACTATATAATTTTTTTCAATATGCATCACTATTCCTTCCTTCAGTAGATTTTATTGAATACCTAAAGGGCATACCGTCAAGGATCCTCTTCACCTTACAATTTCATCATCAGAATTTATGATCATTTTAGTCACTCACGGTTGTACTTATATCTCCATGTTTGTTACTTCTAGCACAAGAAGCTCTATCAAGATAAACAATAAAAGAAAAGAAAGAAAAAAGATTCTCCATATTTAAAAGGATATAAGCATATTAGGGAAGAGCAATACGTCTCAAAGGCATCAGAAGATAAAGGGCCCAGTTCCCGAATTTTCTTAGAGTACTCATCTTGCTTGGCAAGATAGGTATTCCGTTTACTTAGTAGCTGTTCCAGTTCTCTTGCTTCATCCTGAAGCGTATTCTGATACTTATCTTCAAGAGCCTGTAACAAAATTATGTATTAGCACAAAACAGAACAGGCCATGTGAAGTTGAAATAGAAATGAGAATATTTGCCTTCAGATTATCCTTTTCCTGTTTGATCTGCTTGAGCTTCTTGTTTCGTTCATCTATGCTTCGAGAAACCCCTGTGCAGGCCATCTTTTGTATTAAAAATGTTGAATGTACACGATACCAAGAGATTTAAAATCAAATAATGACTCACTTGTAACCTCCTTAGTCACATGGTCAACTAGTGAGTCCGCATCCTTAAGTTCCTGCTTCTTGCTCTCAACTTCAGCCTGTAGCATATCAATGTCGACAGAAGAATTCACCGCCACCAACTCTTGTTTTCGTCTTTCAAGATTTGTTGACAGATTCATCTCAAGCTCCTCTTTTCTAGTTTCAGTCTACAAAAGCCAATACAAAATGAGAAATTGATTCGTATCAATATGTCATATCCTGACTTAAGTAATCTTGGCATCAACAAACCTCTATCCGATTTGCCCTGCACGCAATCAGCTTCTCCTTCAGAGCCGTGATTTCAGGGTTCAAACGTGTCAAAGAATCTCGCTCTTCCGGTGTTAAATGATCAACAAGTTCTGTTCCCATTTCATCTTGCTTCGTAGCTATACTAGCTCTGAGCTGATCTATTTGACTCAGAATATTACCAAGCAGTTTCTCCTGCACATATTGACAATCTCTAATTGTAGAAGAAACACAGTAGTAGCAAGAGATCCAAAAGCTTTTCAAAAGGAGGCACCTTCTTTTGAAGAGCTTTTAAGATGGATTGCCTCTGTCTTTCAGCATTACTTATGTCTTGTTTAAGCTGTTCTAACTCATACTTGTCGTGACCCAGGCCAGCATCATTTTTCTGCTGCTCAGCCACAAGTTCATTAATTTTCTGGTCTATCTGTGGGAAAAGCTAAGTGAAAGCATAAAAGGTGAAAGGAAAATATCAGCATCCTTAGAACACTGGATAAATAACCCGTGAGACCAAGAGAGAACTATATGACCTTCTTGTTTCCTGTAATTTTCTAATCCACATAAAAATTGTTGCCAACACTTTCAAGAGTGAAAGGAAACAAGTGATGCATGTGGAGTAAAACATATAAGGGACTTTTTTACTCCAATTTATTATAAAAGAAAACCCTGGAATTATATACTACCTCTGTTCACTTCTATATGGCACCCTTTACTTTTTAATCTGTCCTAAAAAGAATGTTACCTTGCTATAATTAAAAACAATTTCACTTTAAAACTCCCTTTCTACCTTAATGAAATAATTTACAACTACACAAATATCTAAGGATTATTTTAGATCACAAATTTCAAAAGTCTTACCTTTTTTCTTAAACACCGTGCCAAGTCAAATGGCACCACATAATATGAGACGGGGGAGAGTATTAGTTTTGTACATATTGAAGTTCCATAATCTCAGCGCCCATTAATTCCTAGATTACATTCCAAGCTTAAGTTAGTGGACTTGTGTTCAAATAGTACTAGTTAATAGAGATCATACACCACGCAGGCTGCCTTTGACAAGTTTTTGCCCTTTCAGATTTTCCAGCCTACCTCCCAGTCCTTAACTTTCTGTTCTGCCTTAAACCAAAAGACTGATTTGATTAACAAGGCAGACGGGATGTCAACCAGAAAATATCGCCACACTGTCTAATCCAACTTATAGAGCACTAACCACTGGTATTTTGGTACGTCTGTCTGTATATTTCAAATAAATAGCATTCATAAATTGTGTCCATAGATCATCTAGAAGCCCACAAGTAAGATATATTAGAACTATTCAAGCAATTTTACTAAATGCAATTACACAGAATCAAATTCACATGAAAGTGAATAGACAACAAGGTGACAGCAAAGTTGCTTCCTCGATGAACTTACAAGCCGGACGTCACATGTTTGAAGCATGGAAACAGGCTCTCTTGCACAAAAGGAAGAGGAAGGCTGTACATATACTCGCACCTCTCACTAGAAAAGGAGCGCTTCGTGCACTGTTAGCCCCTTAAGCAAATTAAAGTGATGAGGAAAGTGTTTCATCAAGTAAGTTTCTAGTTTGAGTTCTAACCATACTTTCCGAGTAAAAATTCCACAGGTGCTAGCACCTACTACTTAGCTAAAGTTTCACAGTTGCTAGAAACAATTGGTCTTGTAACGTAGTCAAAGATGTGTGATGTCCAGCACGAAATGAGCGAAGTGTGTTCAAAAGTCTAGGGATTTACCTTCAGTAATAGTATTAGCAAAGATCGAAAAGAAAAACACACCAAAGTAAAGAGGGTACTGAACAATGTTTAGATGTAAAGAAACCCAGTAAGGATATCTTGAAGTTTATATCTAACTTCCTCAAGTTCACGCTCCTTCAGGTTGATGGTCACTGTATTCTGTTTGATGGTGCTCATAAACCTCAATTTTGAGCGTCTATGATCATAAAATCCACCAGTCATGCCACCTTTTTTACTAACTTGGTCACCTGCAAAAACTAGTCAGGTTAGATCAGGCTAATAAAACTAAAAACCAATCAAAGTTGTCAGAATAAGGTGGCTCAAGACCTAACCTTCCAGAGTGATACAGTCAAGCCCATCATTACGAGCAACCCTGGTGGCAACATCCAGATTCCGACAAATTACAGTTCTTGCAAACACCTAGCAGAGATAAATATATAAACTCTTAACTGGAATATTAGGTGTGAGAAGTAGTTAACAGCTTTACTGAATATACTAAAACTAAAGAACAAAAATACAAATTGAATCGAGATGGTTACTCCACAAGCCTGTCAAACTTTCAGTTAAAAGAGTAGAGAAGAAAAACAGAGTCGCAACTTAATGATTTCATTTATTCTGATCAAAAATGAACTTTATAAAGATCCAACAGAAAACTATATATCTATAATCTGTGCATGAACAAAAATTAAAATTGTCCTGATTCTAAACAGATTAGGCAAGTGAAAATCCACCATGAAAGTCCCAATGGACCATCCACAAAAGGCCAGTTAGGTCATGAATATGATTGAAGTGATTGAGAATATTGCAATACTACATGAAACTAATTACAGACCTGCTCAAATGCTCTACAATATGAATCAGAAAACCTCAATTTCTTCAGAAGCGGAATCACATCAGATCCCTGTGGATAAGTGACATGTGGTTTTTTAACCCTGTTCAATGGGATAAATGTAACTCGTCCACCCTTTTGTGCATTGAGGTGTCTAATAATTTTAGTTGATGTTTCATCATTATCAACCACCACATGGAATAAGCTGCAAAGACAGAGAGGACAACTCATGTCAGTATAAGCACCGAACAGATCCAAAGCAGTGTTGTAGCTTGGCAAGCTGCATAAGACAATAATCAACAGCCTCTTGTCCTTGGCAGAACTTTGATCAATACCTGTTTCCAGCAGTAACTTCTACAGCTGTAAAAAACTTATCGTCACATTCAAGCAACTCAAAAATTGGTCCAAATACTCCAGATATTTCATACTCTCTGCATATCCTCCTTACAGAATTCAGACCCCTTCTGATATCCTGAGTATTTCAAAAAAAAAAAAAGTAGAATGAGAAATCTAGCATATTCATTGTGCAGGAATACATGCCATTTCGGGCAAGTTAGATTAAAGAAATGACATAGTTAATCATCCGTCCCAATTTTGTTTTCTATTCCCTCTTCCCTCAGAATAAAGACCCAACAAACAGGGACAAACATGGGAATGCTGTCTCAGACAATATCATGATAGAAATGATTGTAGATGCTTTGAAAATGAGAAGACCCCTAATTCAGAAAGTTAAAACAGAAATATCTCAAAGGTTTATTATTTGAGTTAACTTAGAATTATATAGAACAGACTCAAGAGCCTATCCATTTTCAGGGTCAGTTTGGCCTATCACATTTTTGTGTTCCTTTGTACATTCCCTATTTCTATGTTTATTGTATTGTACATGTGATACCACCTGGGTAAGTTCTTTCCGGTGATCTTATCTCTTAACCTGTAGATACTAGACATAGCCCATCTACCATGTATAGGTCTTGTAAGTTATGACACGAAACACCTACATTTTACTTATGCATCACAGAGTTCCTCAGATCTTTGATTTCTTTCACTCCAGAAAATTTTAATTCTTCAACTATCTCAACTCGTGATAACAGGCATTTCGAACTGGTTTAGGCTCAAGAGTTGAAACCAAGGGATTTCCCAGGACCATCCTCCCCTTTGAATACATAATTGCCCATTACATGCATTTATGACAGGAGCAATTCAAAGCACCAAAACTGACCACAAAAAGTTGAATAAACAAAACCATATAGACATCATACCAGGCCATTTGGCTATCAGGTGTTAAATATTTTTTATCGCTTTTATCAATCAGGTATTAAATATTAGAAGACCAGATTACTATCATTGATGAAATCAAGGGAAAAAAGAAAAGTGCTAAGCTTTTAAAGTCGGAATTATATAGCCCAGGACTGTTACATAGATGACATGCTAAAGCAGTTACTCACACCAGGAGTTGCATGATCTAGGCTTTTCTCTGCCTTCACAACTTCAGCCTTGAGCCGTTCAATTTCAGTAGTCAGCTGAGTCTCCTGTGTCCACAGAGACCTGGGATGGAACACAAATACGAAATAGCAGAGTTCAAATATTTCTATATAAATAGTGCTGTTCAAAAAACACTCATATAAGCATTAAGATAACTGAAAATAATCATACTTCCGCTCATCATGCAGCTTGTCTCTATTCACTATATACTGATTATAAGCATTTCGATAACCAGATATGAGGGATTCTTTTTTGTTCACTTCAACTTTACGAACTTTGATTATATCATCTTGATCTCTCATGTCTTTTTTGAGCTGATCAATTTCATCTTGAAGCTTTTTCTCCTGAGAGAGAAAAAAAGAAATTAAGACAAATAAGTAGAGAATCATAGTGATGGTAACGAGTATTAATTTTTTCCTTAGTTTTGTAGTTAACATGAAGCTTCTTATTTAACGTGAAAAACAGAAGACAAACAAAAAATGTGACAAGCAAAAAGAAGGAAAGGGAGCTTACAAAAGTTGCCTGTTACATTAATCTGAAAGAAATATCAGCATATTATGAACAATTCTTATTTTGTTGGCTTAAGAATTTGCTTTTTCCCCTTTTTAAGTAAAAGGTAAAAATATTTGGATATTTTGAGAGAAATCTATTATGCTAAGCTTTTTTTTAATCAAGAACTACTACACTAAGCATAAAAAGAAGACATCTAAAACAGTTCAAAGCATTATAGAGAAAGAAATAACAGAAATGAAGAAAGTCATCAAGTTTTTAAGCTTTTCTGGATGGAAATAGTTACTTTTGCTCCTTGATATATCAAATTCCTACCAGCACCTACTCTTGCTTTAAAGGACCAAGCATGTTAAATAATTAATCGTTGGTGACATCTAACTTGAAGTTAAGATATCTGCTTTAGCTATAACTATAAACATGTTCGTGCTTTGCACAATCACTAAAATCACAAAAAACTCATTAATCATGGCGAAATAAAATTAATTCTTGAATATTAAAAATAACTAAAAATTGGATTTTGGAAAATCAAAATATATCCTTAAATTTTCATTGAAAATCTAAACATACAAACTTTTTTTTATTAATCTCAACATAAAAAAAATTCAAGTATCCTCATTGTGAAACCAAGAGTTTCCAGAAACCTAAGATTTTATGTCGATTATAAAGGGGGGAACAAAATTACTCGACGATATTGAATAGAGATTTTGAATCTACAAATGCACAAAAAAACCTTTATATGTCGGTCATAGTTATTCACCACTTGAGCAGTCTTCGCTTTACGAAGAACGTGCATATATCTCTTCATGTTTCTTATCTTTTTATTCTTAATGTTCATGTTTCTTGCAAATTATTTTCAATGGGATTGAACAAATCTGGACTAAACTTTTCCACTTATCTACATAACTCCTTGAAGGAAAAAAAATCTAATTCCTTTTAAGTTTGATAAATTCAAAAATTAAATACTAGGATATGGAAAGGACTTGATGTTATAAATAAAAATTTTAACACAATAAATATTACTCCTAACAATTATGGTGTGGAAGACGGAAAGTCAAGCTGTTACATTTTTTTTAAAAAAAAAAATGGGATTTGAAATTAATAAAACGTAAGAGCAAAGAAAAGAATAAATATATACGATCACATGTATCAATTTCTTAAGACCAAAATCATATTTTTCTACAGATAATTAAATAGATTAGAGATTAGAAATGTGAGCTCCTCAATATTAGATAAGTATGTAAAACTATAATGCATAACAGATCATTACATTCCTTAATATTAGATACGTATGTAAAAATATAATGCATAAGAAATCACATTACAAGTGCATCCTCATTTTAATTTTTCTTATCCTCAAGTAACCAAAAGACAACAAAGAAAAATATGATATAAAATAAAATCCACAAAGCTTGATACTCAAAATCTCTCTTTAGCTCTAAATTACACCTAAAATACAATGAAACAAAAAGATGAAAGTGCTCTATAATTTTTTTCCTCTTTTAGGAACCTCCTAATTAATATTTCCCACATTCCCAAGTAAAATAGAAGTTGCTCTCCAACACTACAATTGTGATTCAAATACATCAATAACAACATATCCAGTGGAATCCCACAAGGTATGTTGTTGTTGTTGTTGTATTTGAATCACAATTATATTGTTGGGGAGCTAATATGATCCAAATACACATTACGAAATTATTTTCAATTAAAAGGTTGATACATACAAAGCTTATATATGGGATAAACAGAGGATCACATACAAAGCTAGCTCCCGGCTTCACCATACTATGAAATACAAAGCTTTATTGCCTCCATATTTAGATCATATATATATTTTAGGATACAATTTTCAAATTAATCACTCCATAAAGAGTGTAATTAAAGCTTGTCAAAACACTACTATGTTGTCTCCATATTATATAAAGATGTATTGTTGGCTATAATCCTTTCTATGCACAAACCATCAATTAGAAGATAAAGACTCACAATATAGGTATGCGTCAAGCCTTGTGTATCTTTGTTCATTGAACCCATTCCAAATAAATACTTGAGCACCACATTGGTAAGGGCGGGGGAAATTGTAGCATTTTGTTGATGTTTTAGGATGAATTAAATTGTGAAGGTAATAGTAGAAAAGTTGCAAGCTCATGTAAAGGTTTTTGATTCTTGATGGTTTATGATTTTGAAATAATTAATATTCTTAAAGTGTGTTTCCTTTTGAATTGAGCAATGAATGTCGACAATTATGGACTTATTAGTAGGAGTTTTTCAGCAAATATTTAGAGAAATATTAAGAAGGGAAAGGCAAAAATTGACAAAAAAATATAAATACCAATGATGAACTAAGAGAGGTGATGCATTACCAATTCAATGCTTAAATTTACTATATATGCGAAAAATAAAAATAAAATGCTAAAATAAGTAGAAAACATGTATATTATGCTTTTGGGGAGGAGAAAACATATAATTAATAGGAAAAATAATTTTTGAAAATAGATAGAAAACATATATATTTTGCTTTTTAGAAGGAGAAAATGTATACCTAATAAGAAAAATAAAATGCCAAAATAAATAATAGAGACGCTGTCAATTGTCCACAATTATTTTCGTAATGTCGTTTGATTATTATTTTATTTTCATGTTTGTGGCTTTTGAAGTAAGACTAATAGGAGTAATAAATAATAAATTGGAGTGGATACAGTGAAAGAAGAAAAGACGAAAAAAGGCCAAAAGAGAGCTTTTTCGCCAAAGAACTATACCACATCATAATGCTACAGACCATGATATATATACACACACATATATGTATTATGAAACACTAATAAGTTCTATCTTAACAACAAAATAATCAATTTTAGTACACAAAGTGTAAAACCTTTAAATAGAGCTTTGTTCTAGGAGGGTATGTATTTTGTATTCAAAGAAATTACTAATTGAAAATACTAAAATAAGCAAACTGACCTATTGGTAAATCATTCCAACTTCTTATTTATCAAACTAATCTGACTATCTGTCTTGATGAAAATTCCACCGCCATTAAGATTTCTTCTTAATCTCGACAAAACTTGTACCAAACTAACCTGACACCGCCATCAAACTTTTTTCATCTTGATGAACTTTGTTTGGCTATTATGATACAAGAAACTCACTATCTATGATCTTCATCAAATAGGTGAGGTCATATTTCCACATCACCTTTCTATGTCCTCTCTTTTGGGTATTAAATACATGATCCATGAAAAAAATGAAGGGAAAAAACAAATAAAGAGGAAAAAAAAAATAACATACTAATAAAAAAGAAGAAGAAAATGAAAATAAACATCCAACAACTCTATAGATGATTATTATTTATAGATTGATTAAGTCATAACAACTAGGTAGATGGGAGTTGAGGAGATATATTATTTAGTGGAGAATGCAAAAAGATGGAGGGTTTTTGTAACCCATGAAATATAATTAGATGTAATAGTTTTCAATTATAAAACAAATTGATGGTTAATTAAAATGAAGTAAAAGATTCAAAAAAAGGAGATAAAAGATAAATAGTTCTCTAAGAGATAGAGGTGCCACATCATATATATGTGTGCCCGCGTATGTGTGTATTAAAAAATGGAAGATCAAAAGTGCAGAGTTGGATTACCATTTTACCCCTACACTAAATCAAAATATTATTAAAAACTAATTATTTAAACATTAAACAGTAAAAGTTCTATAATATTTTTGTTAAAAAAAGTAAAAACATATCATAATAAATTAGGTTCTTTTCTACTACTCCTAGCTCTCATCATAAAATTGAGTCTTTCTACTAATAACTTTCATCAACAACATCATACCCAGTGAAATCCGACAAGTGGGATCTGAGAATAAATTAAGTATGTAATTATATATTTAGTAGCTTTCTTTATTATTCTAGAAGAGAATTTATGTTTCATAAGGATTAGACTTAGTTATAGTTATTACTTTGGAATAGGACTTAGGTTTCCTACTAGCTATAGTTATTAGTTTGGAATAGGATTTAGGTTTTCTACCTTCATAAGGATTAAACTTCCTATTGTTGTAATTAGACTTCTATTTAAAGAGGTTTCTGAGGAATCAGTAAGTCATATTTTAGCAAAAGCAAGAGATCAGAGTTCTCTCTTCCATTGAATTCTAAGGTTTCAGTCTCCCTTCAACGAGCTGAATTTTATATACAAAAATAGACCGATCTAGGAATTCGAACAAAGGCAAGGGAAAGTTGAAGTCAATGGATCTAGATTTCCCTGTTCATCGTCCAGTGACTCGATCCTTCTCAAAAAACCCTAACAGCTTCATTGGCAAAACGTCTTGATGCATGCGTCTAGTTTGTTGGGACCACTATCCGTTAGTTTTCATTGTTGATCGGTCGCTATCTCGCGGAAAAAATGGTCCAAAAGCTTCCCAATGAAAGAATCTTATAATACGAGGACTAGTGACCGGTCAAGTCATTCAACTTAGTCATTTTAATCAACATGGATGCAAGTGGGACTGGGTTAAGCTTGTCGGAGGAGGAAACTGCATAAACTCAACTCTAAAAGTTTCAGTTGCCTCCCTCTCTCTGACCTATTGATGAACAGCAATAAAAGCAAAAGACGCTTCATATACAACATGTAACAGAGAGTCCTTAACCATTCATAAATCAAAAGCTTAAAGAGTACGATAACAACAAATTGCTCCATATGCTAAGAATTTTAACAAGGAATATTACCTGCATTAAGTTTGAAGATAAAACTCGCTCATACTCATCAATTTCTTTCTGAAGCCATTTGTCCCGAGCAGCTTTGCTCGCAAATTGGGTGGCACGGCCTTGTTTCTGGTAAAGAATGCTAAGTCTCTTTTCACGATCCATAATCCTATTCAAGACACCAGGATTGTCAGATCTATAATAACAACCAGTGTATAGGAAAAAAGAAACCAGGAATAAAATACAAGAGACAATCACAATCATATACTATGAAACAACTTGACCACATATCTTGCATCTTTGGTTCACATATAGCTGTATGAAATTAACATCAGCCATTACGCCAGATGGTACAAAGCATGTATCAGAAGAAACCAGAAAGAAATAAGAAAAGAGGATCGGTTATTATTCTTTTGGCCCTTGATGAAATAGTTTAAGGAACACACGACCCATAAAACATGTCTATCTTGAAATATCATATGCTCAGGGACCGAAACTCTTTCTGTTGGCGAAAATAAGAGTTAGCATTTTTTCTGAAATTTTGCCCCTCAGAGTTTTAGCTTGATCAAAAGAGTGCCTCATGAAATCGCCATACCCTCTAGTGATGTCCTCCTCCTCTTTCACTTGTTGCTCATGCAAAGGTTTGATATCATTGAGTGCATTCTTTGTTTCTTGAACTTCTCTCTCCAGAATCTTGAGTTGTTTCTGTGCATCATCCTAAATCAAAGAAAGCATAAAAATGACAAGTTTATCCTTATAGCTAGTTTGACATTACAATCTTGCAATTGGGAAGAAGAATTATTTGTCATGCAATAAAAGAATACTTTAGCTTTAACATTTGTGGACATCTTTTCTTGAAGGTCTTTGTAATCAAGATCAAGCTTGGCTCGCTTTCTAATAGCCTCTGTCCGCTGTTTCTCTACTGCTTCTTTCTCCTTGTTTAAAATTTGAATTTCTTTAGTCAGATCTTTGGACAACTTCTCCAGCTCCTTGGACTTTTCATGAGCCTCCAGCACACTCTCATACATCTTAGTAGAGTTCTCGGCAACTTTGTTCCGAGCCTCTTCCACCTGCAATTGATGAAAGTAATTGTACATTAAGCTATATTCTGCATAGCCAAGCAGACAGATAGATCACAACCAATCAAAGTCCTGCATTAACCTACGACTGGTAACTAAGAAATCAGCAAAGAACTGTATCAGAAGTCAGTCAGATCAAAATAAAATGACCCATATAGACAATAGCATGTATCACAATATCTAAACTATGATCTGTTATCATTAACAAGAGCATTCACCATCATGGGACATTCAGGTCCCCCTGGACAAGATTACAAATACAATAAGGAGCAGTTCTTCCAAGCCACATTAATAGCATCAAACAAACTAACAAATTTGTGTCCTATTGAAAGGAGCTTTAAAAGCATCTAAAAGAGAAAGAATAAGAGATATTATAGGTGACCTGGCATTAGAATAAAACGATAGGAGGAATACTTAAAGAACAGTTTCGACAATGTTCAGTTTTAAGAACACCCAAAAAAAGATGGAATGCAAAATTCCATGAAATTAATGAGATTAAACCACAGCCTTTGCTCACTCTCATCATACATGCACTAGAAGCAATATTTAATATCTCGGGTTCAAAGTGTAACATTTTCTAAACTATGACTCACCATTTTTTTTTAATTTTATTGATAGGTAATTATGACTCACACTTAAAGCACAAATAAGGAAAACTCAAAGAACACTGACCTTAGAACTCCAAGAGCAAATTTTAGCATTATTTCAACTCTGCTATTGGAGTACTTACCTCATTCAATTTCTGGCGTGCATCATGAAGTTCTTTGTCAAAAATTGTGTATTCCAGAGATTTGCGCTGCTTGTCAAGCTGTTGATATTTTCTCAGTTCCTCCTTCTCTTGCTCAAGCTCATTCAATCTCTCGTCCAAGTATTGTACAACTTGAATAATTTGCTTTCTCTTGTTACCTGATTATCAAAAATGTTAGCAACACAACATTGATATTTGAGAAGCATAAGTTTCAATAACGTGCCAGTTTCCTGCATGATTTTTAAACTTTCTCGACGCCTCTCCTCATAAACACGTGTCCCTCCAATTTCCTTCAGCAGATCAAGCCGTTCTGAATCCTTCATTAATGTCAATGATGCTATCTGCAAGAGAAAATGAGGAGAATATAAGACATGAACAAGAAGCAGAAAAACAACATTAATATACTTTTTGATGAAAAACAATATTAATGTACCTTTCCCTGCTGCACAACATAATAGGGATTAGACCGAGAGAACCCAGCACTTTCCAGCAAATTCTGGACCTCTGTCTTCCTGCAACATAAGAGAAGATTCCATGAAGCAGCAGACAGCAGAGGCAAAGAAGTTAGGAGGGATGAACAACACTCTTAAAATACTTACGTGATATGTTTTCCATCCAAGAAATACTCATCCTTCTTCAGACCGATTGTTCTTCTCAGACGCACTTCCTCCTTATCGACCTGTCAAAAAATATAGTGTTTCAACATCCACAAGTACTGAATAATGAAGCAATCATAACATGCATTTCATCCCTGTTCCGTTAAAGGAAAATCACCAGAATTATACAGTTTCAAGACATAACAGAAATTAACCAATCTTCTCATTATTCTACACGAATATGGACCCATTACCATATCAATAATACTGCTTATTACAAAGAAGAGAACTCCAATAAAACAAAAATTAGCACTTGGCACGCATAGAATATGGATGAAAGGTTCCAATATGCGTAGCGTGAACGATATGGTTGGCAGAAATAGAAGATGCTTTAGGAAAGATGGAGGGTATAACTGTTGTTAAATTCAAATGTATGAAGAGAATAGCTTATTTGCACAAAGGAAATTTTGCCACTGAGTTGTCAGATGACATGGACTTGTTGGAATCTCTTGTTCTATGATCTAGAAAAGACCAGACTTACGAACCTCTGTCAGCACCAACTCGGTACCATAAGTTGAATAATTCTATACTATTATTTTAAATAAATAAACTTACATAACACCTCCATCCAACGGGCAGGTATTTTGAACCTGAGCTGCTATATTACAATGGAGGAGCAGACACTTTATTTTCCAATTACTTTAGCTCCCATGATTCAAAGAGTTCATTTAATCTGAATTAAGGGAGTAAAATTTAGAACCAAGAACTCATATAATCTGAATTAAGGGGGTAAAATTTAGAACCAAGTTGTTCCAATGACCATAGAAACTTTTTCTGCTTCTTTCTACACCAAAGACATGATCCTAAATTACTCAAAGTGGAAACCAGTCCTCATTTTTTAGAGGTGAGAACAAGAGAGACCTTCCATGTAGCTCTTTTTGGGTAATTATAACTCTAGTATATTTCTTTTACTTTTCAGCAGTAACTTAGTTACAAAAATTACAACTCCAACATTTGACAATAAATTATCCTTTCAATCTTTAACAGGGAAAAAACAGTTTCCCCTTCTAGTTCTTCTATCATAGCTGAAGTGTAATGCCGCTAGAAACAGTTCCCACTGTTTCCTTTTTCTGATGGAACTGAAGAATGCAGCATTCAAGCTCCAAAACTTCCAAATCCGAGGCTATTCCAAGCGCAATCCTTTATATAGGGGAAAAAACACATAATAGTCGTCCAAAAATCAATTTTTTGAAACTGGTAACTGTAATCTTCCAAAATCTAATTGACAATTTACAAGGACATAGCTCACAGTAATTGAGTCTAAAAATAAGTGCCAAATTGTTCACCACAGATATTTTTCCTAAAACAGAGCCCAGCTCCAATGTACATACAAGGCATTGCACTTTTTGGTTCGGCATAATATATAACTTTTAAAAAAAGATGTTCTTCTTTTTAGTTACCAGTATTTAACCATCTTAAATGAAGGTAAAATGAACTTGGTCATTTATGAGTATACAGCATATATATATATATAGAGGATTTTCAGCCCGCCTACGTGGCACTCCAGCACACTCTCAAAATCCTTTTCCCCAACTTCCCTGCTCCTTCCCACTTACAGCAAACCATTCACAAACGACAACCCACCCTCAAACGTCACCCACTCCCCTTCAACCTCAAATTCTGCATATATACCTCTTCATTCATCAAATCTCCTTCACCTTTTCAGAAGCATCCAGCCTTTCGGCATTTCCCTCTGCTTCCTTTTGAAGTTTTGCTTACCGCTGCGCTACGATTCCTTTGCAGTTGTGCTCTATGCCGCCCTTCAAATCCAGTGAAGTTGCGCTCCACAGCGTCCTACCGCACCATCCAGGTATGCTCCCTCACCAAACTCCATTCTATTCTATTTCTTTGCATCATCTCTACATTTTCACAGCTTTCCTTTGCTGCCTTCTACCTTCTTCCATACTCTTCTGTCATAGATTTCCTATGCAACCCTCAACCTTCTATATAGCCCAAGCCCATGGAACCCTCGACCTTCTATATAGCCCAGCCCATGGATAGATATTTACATCTCCATATTTCTTACGCCCATACCAATCTTTCAATGCCATATGCTCTGCCTATACACCCCGTACCCTGTTACATTACTATTTACACCGCCTACCATTTTTGCTGCTATAGTACACAAAATTGACTAATTATACTGTAGACATCAAAATTTTGTAAGACTCTACAAATTGAGTCCTATTTCAGTCAAGGTTTCTTGGAGGCTACTCTACCCTAAACCCTAATTCATGCCTATATAAAGGGTATTATATTCCCTAGAAAAGGCATCTCGAATATCCCACAAATACTTGGTATTCATAAAGAGGTCAAAATAGGACTCAAGGGGGTCAAAATCATCCTACATTCGAGAAATACGCCACTAACGATCCTCGAATCATGGATAAATCTAAGGAGAGAAGAATCAAGGGAGGAATAGATTTGTACCCACATTATTTACCAATTAAATTATTTTTCTGCATATTTTATTTGTGATTGCAATTTATTTTCTATCACAATAAAATTTGTTGTAAACATATACTATTTACGTCACCTACCCTTGTTGATGCTATTTGCAGGCTCTCTCTATTTTGCTGCTATTATATATGAAATTGACTCCATCCTATCTTATAGTGATCATATTCAGATTATCCTAAATTCTCATCAGCAGCTTACTCTCTGTTATTTATGCTTTACCATTTTTTGCACTACCTGTGTGTATGGTATTTACAGCCACTCTTTATCCATTGTTATATTACACATATTTATCTCCATCATTACTTGCAATGCTCTTTATATTACACGTATTTGTCCCCATTGTTACTTGTAATGCTCTTTTAAGATTTGGACCAACTACCGTTTTCTCCTATCTCATTACCAAAGCAATTTTTTATCTTCATATGACGTGCAATCCTTTTATAAATAGTTGTTTACAAATTAGAGAATAATTAGTCATCCCTCGTCATTAGCATGTTTACCGATCTTTGAACCATATTTTAATCAGTACTTTGTAGTCCCTACCTTTGTTATTGATTTTTACATCCTCTCTGTATACGTCTTTATTATACACATATTTGTCTCCATCCTTACTTGAAGCAATTTTTTGCCTATCTTGACCAACTATCCCATTTTCCTTTCACTATTTCAAAGCTTTTCTGTGATTTTCCTATGGCATTTCTAATAAAACATTGACAGATATGAATTCTTGCAAGCTAATTTTCCGACAATTAATGAAATTGATTTGGGGCAAGCAGATAAAGACATGTAATAGATCAGAAGGAAAATATCCGGCACATACAAATGTCTCTTCATATAGAAACAGTACAGAGACAAACAGATAGATGAATTACTTTGTTTATGTCTTTATTGTCCTTCTCAAGTGGCAGGTGGAAAAAATGGCACTCATCCAATATATTACTCATATTAGAACTGTTAAATCAAATAGACTAAGAATGTGGACACATATTGCCAATCTTTTGCAAAACGAAGATGTCTAAAGGGTATAAACTATCCCATCAAACTAAAGAGGACGTGCTTTTGCATCTTAATTTACTTTGTCAACGAAACAACACATTCAATAAGATGCATAACCCTTGGATTATGTATAGACCTTGCATTCGAGGAAATCACTCACAAATGATGAATAAAATGTTTAAACATCTGTTGGAAAAGATAAAAAGAGAGAAAGATATAATACATTATTGACAGAACAGTGTACTCACTCGAATAAACGAATATTAGGAAATGATCATGAGTAAGATAATAAAACAAATTCATCACAGCACGAAGTGCGGGCATCTTACCTAGTTATCTTATGAGACTCACTATACCAATATTTACTTGCATGTGGTCCTATCAATGCCTAAACATTTTGACCACTGTTAATAATACATTTGTTAAGCCACGTGTTCTTAACATCCCTCAACCACGAGGTCCATGACTCAACCACAAACATGTCATCAATGTCCACCACCGATTAAAAACACAATCAAACACCAAATATTGTTCAAGAGACATGTTCTCCTCTACGGGAAAATATATTTCAATTTACAAAAGAAATTGGCTAACCATCAGAGCTTAAGTTAATAGTAGTGTTTTCTGAATATGAGAGAATACAAGATCATATTCATACATTGTGTGCTTCACTCTTTTCTTTTCTATATGATATGTAAGTGAACTGTGAGTCACCAAGAAAAACTCACTGAGAAAAATGACCAAGCAAGTAAAAATAGTTCAAGAACCAATAGAAGCCATCACATCTTAGGTTCACAGGATATTCCTGCACATAAATGGTTTTACATGCTTTAGCTGAAGGAACGCAACAGTGAGCTGCCAAAATTATACTCTGCATATCAGCCAACTACTGCAGATTAGAAACTAATGACAGAAAATATGGCGAGGCTAAAACTGTTTGTCCAGAATAAATGGCATAAAAGTGTATCTATACCAAGTTCAACACGTTACCGGCATTCGATTGTCTGAATTATCAAATACAATTTCCACAAACGCAGATAACACTTGGTGACCTGCTCCTTCCTGTATGGAAAAAAAGGGAGATATCACAAACATCGTAAATGTATTAACAGACATGAACTACTGCAATTTCTAAGGATAAAATGGTGAACATACGTGAAGCAAAGCCTGCCTTTCTTCATTACGCAGGTTGTGAAAGAGGTCGCTTACAACAAAGCGGATTGCTGCAGAATGTAATAAATAAATAAATAAATAAATATATAAACAAAAGCAGTGCATACTCATCAAAATACGAGCCAGAAAACTTCAGGTTACCATGGAAAAAGTTAGACTTGCCAGATCCATTTGCACCAACTGCACATGAGAAAATTTTAAACAATTCTAAGTTTTAAAAAAATGTAACACAACTAAACTTCATGGAGAATTCCAAGGGTATAGGTGACATTACCAACACAGTTAACTTTCGGACTGAAATCTTCAGTGGCTATTTGTTCTCGATAACTCTTATACCCTTCAATGATGACCTACAACATAAGAAATGCTCCAATACGAAAATCACTATGAAACACTCTAGCAAAGTCAGCATATACAGAAATGTTGACACATGATCTAGGGCCATAGACTTCTAATTACCTGTTTTATATACATGTTGACAGTCCCTGACTATTCTATCTCTGCAGAAGTAACCAGCAACGATGAAAAAAAAGTTAAGAAAACAAAATTCAACAATCACAAATTCAGACCTGAAAACTACTCGTCTTACATCTCAGAAGACGGCAAAATACATCACCTGACTAAGGGCTTCACATGCGAAGCTATGAGAAGTAGAAAATTTTGACAAAACGAAGTTCCTAAACTAAAATTCCCTTGCTGTAAACTTGAAGTGGAGTGATTTTCAATTTCATATCTCTTCCTTGTTTGACAAAACAGAGATTCGAACTAGTGGCAGAAATTTGATGCTAGGGTTTTTGAAATGAAAGCGAATTTGAGTAATTGAAGCAAATTGAACAGGGAAAATGAGAAGAAAAATACTTCACAAAACTTACCGAGAGCGAGCCAGGGAGCAAGTCGTTAATGGAGGTCCTGCGACTGTGTATGTTGTGGGGAGTGGGGGGGTGGTCAATGTTGGGTTGGGTGTGTGGACTTTGGAGGGAATGGGAAGAGAAATGTGTATAAAGTAATATCTTCTTATTTTTTTAAATAGATGTAAAAAGTGATTATAGTTTTGAGCATAAAGTAAGTTATTTTGAGATTATTTTTAAAAACTATATATATATATATATATATATATATAAATAACAGGAGACGAGAAAACAAAAAATGAATTCACAAGGCAAAAATCATGGAGAAAAAATAAAATTATGCAGGCATGGACACTTATACCTACAATTCTTTTCTAAACATCCGTGCATGTAATTCATTACATTTATAGGGGTTAATTGAATTTTTGTAAGCGCAATCAACCTAAAAATAATTAGAAATCACGTACGTGCAAAACAAACGATACATTCTACTTTAAATGAGAAATACATTATACTTTAATTAACAATATATACGAAAAAGGTAATTTAAGTGTTATATAAAGTTGAAGCTTTTTCTTCTAAACAAAAATGAGGATTTGAATGTTATCTAAAATGGAAGAAGGAGATTTGAGTGTTAACTAAAACAGAAGAGGTTTTACGAAAGCTAAATGGAAAAGATTCATAAGAAAGAAGTATAGCAAAGGGTGTGTGGAATTGAGAGCGTAATACCTGGATGATCTCGAGGATTTTTTTCCAGCCCAACTTTGAAGTTGGTTTGACCACTGATCTTGGTACTTTGTATTGTATTTACATTTTACACAATCTGTAAATAATCAAGTGTTGATGCATTTATGTAGATTTTGAACGCTGAGACAAAAGGATTTAACTTATACAAAATCATCAACAAACTTTGAATTATATTATGATTTCAGCGTTGTTGAAGGCGATGGAGAACCATCTTTCCCATCTAATAATTGTTTTGAGTTGATGGTTTACATTTTTTGAAGAAGATTCATGTAAACTAGTAGTGTTTTTGTTTGTATTGATTGCAGTGTGTATTAGTCCATTTGTTCAGCGAGAGAAGCATCAAAATGGCTAAATTGTGAGGAGAGGGGCCAGTCAAACTTATGCAAAAGTTACGAAAAGTAATTGGTGAGTAATTATGGCTGGGAGAGGAAGAAAAGTGAAAGAAGAAAAATGAGATCCGCACTGGCTTGAGGAGACTATTCAAACTATAATTAAGATGATTTAAAAGACACAATCGATGAGTTTTAAAGTAAAAAAAGGCAACTGTCCATAGCGGATTTCATATCTGTTGGAGTATGAGTCTAATTTTTATAAAATAATATTTTTTTTAAATAACAATGTTGTGTTGTAATTGTGTCATGTCACTGACTCTAACATATATATATATATATATATATATATATATATTATCCTTGTTCTAAAAAGACATACAGGTAATTGAAAATATTACATTTAACTTTGAATATATTTTAAAATATTACAGAAATACTTGTGAAGGATTGAGATATATGCAAAATGACTTAAACACGATCATTACACATGAGTTGGACTAATTATATATTTGAATCTTAATTCATAAATTCAAACTACTTATTAAAAGAAATGTTTTAAGTATGGTATTTCCAAGCAATAAATGATACTTAATGTTATATTAATTTTATCAGTCAAAATTTCAATAAGTTATGTTGAAATTTTTAAATAGATTAACAATATAACTTGAAATAACTTCAATTTTGAACTTATCGATAAATTAAAATGAAATTTATGTGATGTAATACAAACATATTTATTAGCATTCCAAAAGCTAACTCACTAATTATATTTATAATAAAATAGAATTTTTTAATTTATTAATCAAATCCACGGCCATGTATTTAAAAGCCACGCTCTGTATCACTAGGCTAAAATGATTTTTTATATTTAAGTTGTATAAATACATTAGTTATTAAAAATTTACAAGTTAATCTAACACATATTTAATCGTTGTATTAATGAGCAAAATGAGGAAATAATTTGCTATTAATACTTACAATTCCAGAATAGAAACAAATGTTTTTAAAAAAAAATCTTATGTGTTGTTTGTTAGATATAAAAGTAATTTTCTAAAAAAAGAAATTTATAAAAAATCATAAAATTAATTATTTATTCTAAGAAAATAAATTATGTATTTGAAATTTAATCTATACATGTGTTATATAAAGAAATGATAATATTTAGTTGTCGATAAAATCAAAAGTAATGTAACTGATTCTACTCTTTCACTTTAATGTCTCTAGATGTGCTTCACATAATGTCATCTTTTATAATGAATCAAATTTTGATGTGAAATTATGAACTAGATTTAAAATAGTACATAATTAAATATATTTTTAATTTGATTTTGATTATTACCATTGCACTTCAATTATGGATTAAAGTTACACAGGACACATACATCCTAAATGAAAATCGAATGAATACACTCAAATTGATTTTGAATTTTGATATATGGATGCAAAGCTAGTATTTACTAAACATTTACAAATCTCAAATATTTTAATGAAAATAAAATAGTATTGATGCGAATATGTGTCAAATTTTAAAGATTCATGATTAATGCATAATTCATGTTAAACATGTTCATATTGTTCTATAAACAATTTTTTTTATCTCAAAATTAATATACTCATAATATAAAGACTTTATTTTGAAGCGATCCAATAATGTTAAAAAGATGTTCAACATCTTTATTTCACACATAAAATATTATCTAATGTAAATAATGTTTGTCTTTCTCACACTATTTATATAATACTTAAAATTGTTAAGGTATATATGCTTGTCCTTCTAAGTCATTTTGCATATGTGGATGATATGCTAAAACTTTAATTCTATTCATATTATTTATAGTTCAAATTTTTGAACATTCACGATATAATGGAAGAAATCATAAGTACTACAAACAAAAAAGTCTAATAAAGTAATAATATCTTCTTATTTCTTCGATAGAAATGGAAATTGAAAACAAAATAAATATCAGTATAATTTTGGGAAAGTATAAAAATTATGCAAAGAAGATTACAAATAAAAATGGGATTACAAAATGCTAAATCAAAGGACAAAATACAAAAATTATGCAAAGAAGATACACAAATAAAATCAAAATAATAAAACGCCGTCTGTGGGGATCGAACCCACGACCACGTGGTTAAAAGCCACGCGCTCTACCACTGAGCTAAGACGGCTTGTTGTTTAATTATTTCCCTTATATATTACTTATTTAACTTAAATGTATAATTTTGTATCTCTAACAAAAGAGATATGAATTTGTAAATAACTAAGTACAAATATCCAAAGAAAACAAAGAATGTGCTTGAATGATATACTATAGATGATGATGATGTTAAAATTAAGTTGTTGATAAGAATTGAAAGTGATGTTAATAAACAATAGTTAACATGATTATTTCCTCCCATATTGCTTTCTTTAAACACTCTTTATGGAGAAATCATGCTACTAATTTTTTTAATAGATGGATTAAAATGTAAAGACATTATCAGTCATATGATGTAACAATAAATCTCCATAAATCCAATTAACACTGAAACGTAGTTGTAATATCGTAGATGGTCAAACATGGGTCACATTATTCTATTAGTGTTACCATACGGTGTTAAAGTGTTTATTGTGGCAAATGGCAATGTTCTATTTGCGGACTAGGCTCAAATTAGCAACTAAACTGACAGTTAACTAGAAGAGAACAGTTAAGTCAATCACCAAACATCTTTTCTATGGGGGAAAAAAGGAAGGTCCAATTACGAAATCTCTAACAAGATGAGAGTAATACACAGGCTTAATAGGAAAGAAAACTTTGTTGCTAACATTAAGTTTCAAAATTTGAAGCTCAAAGGAATATAAAGAAAGACTAGAATTCAGCAAAAGCAGAAAAGCCTTGACATCATTCCTAGATGTAAACATAAAAGTCGAAGTACTCAAGCTCACATTCCTGTAAAAGCTTTTTTCCCGCCAGCACCAGAACCGGCTGGAATCACCTTCAAAACATTGAACCTCACAGTTTTGGATAAAGGCCTGCGAAGCACAAAACATTATCACGTACAATAACAGCAAAGATAAAAAATTACTATAGAGAAATCAAAATAAGGTGGTCCTAACCTGCATTGTCCAATAATAACATGATCTCCCTCTTTCACACGGAAGCATGGTGATATGTGAGCTGGAATATTGGAGTGCCTCTTCTCATATCTGAAACCACTTAATGTGTTAGAACTAACAAAAGAATAAATGAAGCGCATGCAATATAGTGTAAGTGACAAGCACTTGCCTCTGGTACTTCTTGACATAATGTAGGTAATTGCGTCGAACAATGATGGTTCTGTTCATTTTAGCACTGTGGCATGTACCAGCAAGGATACGACCTCGGATAGAAACATTGCCAGTGAATGGACATTTCTTGTCAATGTATGTACCTAAATTCAAAAGACCAAACAATTAGGTTAGACAATGGAACAAAGTGAAGTTAAGCAATCAAGCAATTTTACAATGCAGAATAAAATTGCTTGCAGTATCATTTTCTATATGTGAAAGCCTAAGCAACTACAATAACTATATGCAACTCATTCCAAGATTCTAAAAAGCACATAAAGCAAAATAGTTGATCAGTAAACTTCTACCATATAGGCCAAATAACAAGCGAAAGAATCAATCGGGAACCTCTCTACCTCCCAAAGCAAAGCAAGGTTAAAAAGTACCCCACTTGTTGGATTGCAATGGGTGTGTTGTTGTAATAACAAGCGAAAGAATTCCAGTAGATTAGAAGTAATAACAAACAAACCACATTAAGATTCACAAATAGGAATTGAGTTTTTGTATTGGTAAAAAGAAAATGAATATATGTACATAAATAAATCATATTTATTTTGGAAAATACCTATTATCTCAGAAAATAAAAGCAGCACAATGGATAAAACACTATCACAACATTATAACTTCAGAAATGTCCTGAAAACGTAGAATGGCAACTGATGCAACGGACATAAAAGATGACTTGAAATCCGAAGAACTGTACATTTCTAAAATATCCATAGATCTCTGCATAAGTCACAATAATGGATATTTAGGGACCATTTTAAATTTTCTATTACTTGTATGAAAAGGCTGTCTCTTATAAGCAGGAAACAAAAGGAATATCAGGTTTGCGCAAGGATAATGAATCACAATAGTTATGTCGAGGATCTAAAAGAAAATAAAGAGAAAACCACATGAAAACAATGTGGTATATGGATTTGTCAATCAAACACCTAATTATTAGGTTATGAGGTAGAAATTCGAAACTCAAATTACAGAGAAAATTACAGTTATTACTTGCATAAGGAAATAGTATATTTCCCTTAATGTACTATAACTACAAATTATTAACATAATCATCCAAGTGAGGTTTAGTACATCAACAATCCTCAATCTCTAACGAGTAAGCATTTTCTATATGAACACTCTACCCTAGAGAAAATAGCCTAACTTGCAACACTTGAAATTGACAAATTGCCACATACGGCAGAACTATATTCATAATGATTCGGAAGTTTTCAGACATGCAGAAACAAATGAAACACAGTAACAGAGCAAGTTAATCTGTACCTTCAATAGCCTCACGAGGAGTCTTGAATCCTAAACCAATACTCTTAAAGTATCGATTACCTCCCTTTCCTGGCCTCTTTCCCTTCCCAGTCTTCTTAGAGCTGCCGAAATCAGATAAACAAACAAAACGCAAATCTTAACCTCAAATCGCTGCCAACTTACGGACTTGAACAGAACAAAATATACAGCATCGATCAGCAAACTCACCTTAGAAAAACACCTGGCTGCTTCAAAAACGCCTTCTCCGTCTGTAACACAAAAAA
Organism: Solanum aculeatissimum; assembly: GCA_038996855.1. Lineage (NCBI taxonomy): Eukaryota > Viridiplantae > Streptophyta > Magnoliopsida > Solanales > Solanaceae > Solanum > Solanum aculeatissimum. Next base: position 13,870 of record JBCEWC010000418.1, on the reverse strand, counting down.
TACATTAGATTTTCTCTATAGAAACTCATAGTGTGACATTAAGCACGAGAGAGGGAGTCAAGTACCTGCTCCGCCATGATTGAAGGTTACGAAGGGAGATGAAGTGAATGATGAGAGATGCTCCGCAGACAAACCCTAATTTGCAGCGGACAACGAGGGCTTAAAGAAGCTTATGTACTCTAGGCAGACTGTTGGACTGGACTTCTGAATGGGCTCAAAGTTCTAACTAAACAAGACTATGGAATCTTTACACGAATAGCCAAATGGATTGATTGTTTATTTTTGTATAAATTATAGAAATCTCATATTTTACATGAATAATCTCAATATATATTAATTTTTTCTAAAATTACTAAAAATTCCTTATTTTTTAAGAAACGTTGATACATAAATATCAGCATTGATACAATGCGAATTTCAGGGTTATTGATGATCTGTGTGTATCAGTTATTAAGACTATATCAGTTTTAATATACTGAAAACATTAAAAAACGTATCAGTAATTAATTGGTTGTTTAATTTTTTTAGGTATCAGTGAAATTAACTGATAGTTTATAAATGTGTGTTATGTATCAGCGAAATAGCGAAAAAAGGGAATTTAGTATTTTTTTTAAATGGTAGGGAATAATTGTAATTAAGTTTCCAAATGTTGTGTATTTCTATAATTTCTCCTTTATTTTTTGTACTAGTTTCAAATATAGTATACAATATAAAAGTAATTAGAGGTTATTTGGTAGACTGTATTATCAAAAATAATATATGCACTAATTAGGTGCATTGGTAATACTTTGTTTATATACTTTTTTATGTTATATATAGCATTAGTTATACACTCTATAGTGCATTAAAGTGTGTATTACTAATACCTTCAATATCTAGGTATTAATAATGAAGGATATTTAATAATGCATGCATTAGCATAGTTAAAGGCCTAATTGCCCTTCAAAACTTTTTTTTTTTTACATATTTCCATCATATTTGTGAAGGGTATCTTTGTAAATATATATCTTTTTAAAAATTATGCAAGGGATGTTATTTTTAATACACTAAACCAAACAATGCATAAAAAATATCTCATCATAACTAATGCAAGTATAACTAATACACTCTATTTAGCATTGTTTTTAACTTTTTATACACCCTGGCAAACACCCCCGTAGTCTAAAAAAATATAGTTATATTTTATTTACATAAAAAATAGTTAAAAATCATATAAAAATATACACTAATTATACAATACAGTTTTGCTAAAAGTCATTTAAAGTATACATTGACTATACAATATAGTTTTAATACACACTATTATACATTGACTATGTATTATGATATACTTAAAAAATTGAATATAGTTAAATCATATATGAACTATATACCGATTGTACATAAAATATACATTGTTTATTCAATCTCATTCAAGTCAAAATCACCTTTCTACAATCTCAAGTTATAAATATGAAATCATCTCAATGTTTTGAGTCTTTTGATGTATAATTTGCTCACAATGATTCACGTTTTCAGTATGTTGATTTTTTTAAAGAAAAAATAGAGTAATAAATGAAGAAGAACGACGAAGCAAAAGAAGATAATTCACTCAAAATCGCTTATAAACAATCCCAAAATTCAGATATCGATTTTTTTTTGATATTTTGAGTTTTTGATAATAATTTACTAAAACGATTTACTTTTTTAACATGTTGATTTAAAAAAAAAAAAGAGAGAGAGAGAAGAAGAAGTTGACGAATCAGATTAAGAAGGTGATGGTGAAGAAGAAGAAACACACCAACGACGATGAAGAAGATGATGAAAAAATAGGAAGAGGACAAAGAAGGAAGAGAAGCCATTAATGGACAAAGTGGAAGGAGGAAGAAGAAGCCGAATGGTCTATTCGATATCCCTTGCTTGGAAGCAATTCTAACAACATTAATAGCTATTAATAATATCTTTTAGCTTTAAATTATGGAAAAATCTTGCACACACACTTTATAAATTGATTTGTGAAATAGTGTAATGTGTTGTTCTTAAGGCACGAGCTGTTATATTAAAGTTTATGAATTAAGTTTTAACGAATTTTATTGAGTATCTTATAAATCAGCATTGTGAATTGTCTGTAGGACATAAGTTATAGCCCCAAGGTCCCTTAACTAAATTATGTTTATAAAACGAGTGTTATATCTCATAAGTTAAAGATAATGAGATGTTATAAAGCATTGCACATGGGACATAAATTGTTATTTTAATGTATTTGAGCTACGTTTGCCTCAAATGCAGTCGTTGTGTTCACAATGCATTGCATAATTTTTTTTTAAAAAAAGTATTTATTTATAAAGATATCTTCTTAAATATAATAAAAAAAAGTGTTGAGGATAACTAAGTCCTTAATCATGCATTAATTCCCCTTGCATTACTAATACTTATAAATTCATAGTATTAGTGGTGATACACACCTTAATACACAATAGAATGTATTAACAATGCAAACATTAGGTATAAATAACATGAAAAAGTGTACAAAATAAAGTATTACTGTGGACAATAAAATTCATGTTGAGAAAATAATACTCAAGAACGAATCACAACGATTTTATTTATTGATTTCAAATACGTGAGTGTTACAATTTTTATGAATCCTTTGATTTGCCTTTTCAAATATAAATTCAAGGACTCTTGATTTTGATCTTAAATCTTGTGAAACTTGATGAATTTAATCTTGATGTGTACTTGAATTCAAGAGCTTTTGATCATGATCTAAAATCTTGCAGTCTTGATTTTGATTTGTGGATTTGATGAGCTTCATATGAACTTGAACTTGATTTCAACTTGTTTTTGAACTTGATCCTGCCTTGTAATTAAATTCAAGGGCTTTCGAGCTTGTTCTTGAATTTGGTGATCTCGATCTTGAGTCGTTCTTGAACTTAAATGTTTGAGTGCTTGAAACTTGAACTTGTAGATAAATCTACGATGTGTTTGATCCACGAGCTCTCTCTGGCTTCTTGTTAGAATTCTCATATAATTTTTGAATTATGAGGACTTCTATATATATAGTTGTAGAATAGAAGTATGCACATAGCAATCTTATCATTCTTTCTAACAATTTCAGTGGAGCTCATGACAATTACATCTAAAATGCTTCATCATATCTATATGTTAAAGAAATCACACATTATGTTGCACTTGATATTTAACATGCATTGAGAAAAGTATAATTCTCTCGTAGACAAGTAAAGAATAATATTTGTGAATTTTGCTACACCAATAAAATGAGTCATACATATCATCAAACACCTTTTATGCCAAAAGTTTCAGGTGACATTTACAAAAAAAATGGAGGGAGCAACTTATATGTACCAAGTGAGTCATATAACTTGGGTATTGTTAATATTTTGTAGTACACCAAATTGTGATAGCAAATAATGCAGTGTTCGTCCTTATCAATAATAGAAAAGAAATATGTTAAAAAATTAATTCTATTCATGTTATTTAGTCTCAAATTTTGAAATATTCATAATATAATGGAAGAAATTATAAGTATTACAAAACAGAAGGGTATATATATAGTAATATCTTCTCATTTCTTAGGTAGAACTGTAAATTGGATACTCCAATACCAAAATTATGCAAATAAAAATAAAATAATAAAACGCCAATTATGCAAATAAACTTACAAATAAAAATAAAATAATAAAACGCCGTCTGTGGGGATCGAACCCACGACCACGTGGTTAAAAGCCACGCGCTCTACCACTGAGCTAAGACGGCTACTTTGTCTCTATGTTATGCTTAGTTCTTAATTATTCTAAATATAAATGATTAAAAAAGAAACAAGGATAGTTTACCATCACCAGTAACGTAGAAGACAATGATATGTACTATTTTTATATTTCTTACGTGTAAAAAAATAATATCTAACAAAAAAAGTATAATTTTATAAATGGGATTGGCCTGGTGGTAATAGACTTGAGCGTTGGGGTTTGCTCCCTTTCAAGGTCTCAAGTTCGAAATCCACTGGGTGCAAACAATTTCTGAGGGCTATCGGACTGGGTAAAACCTGAATTAATCGTGATGCACTTGCGGGAAACTCCTTGCCGATGGCCTGTGCACCTCCGAAATTAGTCGGGTCTCTAAGAGACTAAGTTGTTGATAAAATTGAACAGAAAAAAGGCAAAAAATATTCTTGAACTATAAGAAAAGGTTCATACATACCCTTCATTCATCTTTTAGTGTAAAAATACCCTTTTACTAATCTTTTTGTCTAACTTCCAAGGGTAAATGTGTCTTTTGATCTAACATATATAGTTTCAAGAGTACAAGTAAGTCAAAAAAATAAATGGAAGGACATTTGTAGACCAAAATGATGAATAAAATGATATTTTTAGACAAAAAGATGGATGAAGAATATTTATAGACTTTTCCTATTGTTCGTGAGTATTTTTAGCCCTTTTCTAAAAATCGAAAGAAATGTCGATCGCCAATTAAAATTAAAAGAAATCATATTCCAATTTTTAGTTACTACTATATACACAAACAATATATTTTTTATATCTGGAGTACATTTTATTTGATAAAGGCGAAATAGACTGACATACATAATCAGTCATTTAAACGATAAATCTCCATAAATCCAATTAACACTGAAATATAGTTTGTTATACCATAGATGGCCAAACATTGGTATTAAAATATCTCAGATATAATATGTCTTACTACTTGTACCAACCTTCTTAACAGTTAACACTAGTATGGTAGCTCATTTCACACTTTTAGAACAAAGAAAATCTACTGGTATTAAAGTGTTTATTGTGGCAAATGGCAATGTACTATTTGTAAACTAAACTGAGAGTAAACTAGAAAAGAACTGTTAAATCAATCACCAAACATCTTTTTTTAGGGGTAAAAAAGGAAGGTCCAATTACGAAATCTCTTACAAGATGAGAGTAATACACAGGTTTAATAGGAAAGAAAACTTTGTTGCTAGCATGAAGTTTCAAAATTTGAAGCTCAAAGGAATATAAATGAAGACTAGAATTCAGCAAAAGCAGAAAAGCCTTGACATCATTCCTAGATGTAAACATAAAAATCAGAGCACTCAAGCTCACATTCCCGTAAAAGCTTTTTTCCCACCAGCACCAGAACCGGCTGGAATCACCTTCAAAACATTGAACCTCACAGTTTTGGATAAAGGCCTGTGAAGTACTAAACATTATCATGTACAAAAACAGCAACGACGAGAAATTACTATAGAGAAATCAAAATAAGGTGGTCCAAACCTGCACTGTCCAATAATAACATGATCTCCTTCCTTCACACGGAAGCATGGTGATATGTGAGCTGGAATATTGGAGTGCCTCTTCTCGTATCTGAAGTAGCTTAATGTGTTAGAACTAACAAAAGAATAAACGAAGCGCATGCAATATAGTGTAAGTGACAAGCACTTGCCTCTGGTATTTCTTGACATAATGTAGGTAATTGCGTCGAACAATGATGGTTCTGTTCATTTTAGCACTGTGGCATGTACCAGCAAGGATACGACCTCGGATAGAAACATTGCCAGTGAATGGACATTTCTTGTCAATGTATGTACCTAAATTCAAAAAGACCAAACCATTAGGTTAGACCATGGAACAAAGTGAAATTAATCAATCATAGCAATTTTACAATGCAGAAAAAAATTCTTGCAATATCATTTTCTATATGTGAAAGCCTAAGCAACTACAGTAATTTTATGCAACTCGTTCCAAGGTTCTAAAAAGCACATAAATCTAAATAGTTGCTCGGTAAACTTCTACAACATCGGCCAAATAACAAGGGAACGAATCAATTGGGAACCTCTCTACCTCCCAATGTCGGGTTAAAAGTAACCCACTTGTGGGATTACAATGGGTGTGGTGGTGTAGTAATAACAACTGAAAGAATCCCGGCAGATTAGAAGCAATAACAAACTAACCACATTAAGATTCACAAGGAATTGAGTTTTTCTATTGGTAAAAGCATGAATATATGCACATAAATTAATCAAAATTATTTTGGAAAATACCAACTATCTTAGGAAATAAATGCAGCACAATGGATGAAACATAATCACAACATTATAACTTCAGAAATGCCGTGAAAGCATCGAATGGAAACTGGTGCAGCGGACATAAAAGATGGACTTGAAATCTGAAGAACTTTACATTTCTAAATTATCCATCTTCTAGCGAACCTTACAGAAGCAAGATTTCTGCATAAGTCACAAAAAATGGATATTTAGGGACCATTTTAAATTTTCTATTACTTGTACGAAAAGGCTGCCTCTTGTAATATCAGCACAAGCACTTTCCAGTGTGCTAGTAAACTCATTCTATTTTGGTTGAAGTAGGAAACAAAAGAATATCAGGTTTTCGCAAGGATAACGAATCACAATAGTTATGCCAAGGATCTAAAAGAAAATCAAGAGAAAACCACATGAAAATGGTTATGAGGTAGAAATTTGAATTTCAAAATTTCGAATCACAGAGAAAATTCCAATTATTACTTGTATAATATTTGAATGATGCTCATGACTGGTGAAAGGAAATTAGAGAATAATCAGCCTTAAACAGATAAATGCATAACCTCTCCTCCATCTTTAATAACCTGAGTACCTAGCTAATAAGTTCTACAACAAGTATAGTGTATTTCCCTTAATGTACTATAACTACAAATTATTAACTTAATCATCCAAGTGAGGCTTAGTACATCAACCAATCCTCAGTCTCTAACTAGTTTGCATTATCTATATGAACACTCTACACCGAGAGAAAATAGCCTAATTTGCAACACTTGAAATTAATAAATTGTCATAGCAGAACTATATTCACAATAATTAGGAAAGCTTTCAGCGATGCAGAAACAAATGAAACACAGTTATAGAGCAAGTTAATATGTACCTTCAATAGCCTCACGAGGAGTCTTGAATCCTAACCCAATACTCTTAAAGTATCGATTACCTCCCTTTCCTGGCCTCTTTCCCTTCCCGGTCTTCTTAGAGCTGCCGAAATCAAATAAACAAACAAAATGCAAATCTTAACCTCGAAACGCTGCCAACTTACGGATTTGAACAGAACAAAATATATAGCATCGGCCAGCAAACTCACCTTAGAAAAACACCTGGCTGCTTCAAAAACGCCTTCTCCGTCTGCTCAGCCATGATTGAGGGTTACGAAGAAAGATAACTCTAGCTTCTCAGTAGCAACAAGAACCCTAATTTGCAGCAGAGAGAGTGATGTGGGCTTAGAGAAACTTGTGTATAGGCGGGTTGGATTAGATACTGCGGACTGGACTTGCAAAAATGGGCCAAACTACAGATGGGCTCAAAATCCAACCATGAACCAACTATAAGCATATAACATAAGGCTAATTTCAAATATATAATAGCATATACAATAAAGTTACCATGAATATAGCTATATTTTATTTAAATAAAAAAGTAAACAATTATGTACATTGAATATATAATATAATTTTTTAACAGTCATAAAAAGTATACATTATACAATATAACTTACTTATACTGACTATATAGTAAATACACTCGAAAAGCTGAAAAATTATTTACTATACATTAAGTATACACTAACTATACAAAAAATATGGTTATTCAATTCCGATCCATTCAAAATCACCTCTAAATAGTCTCAAATTTAAATATGAATTCCTCTTGATGTTTTGAGTCTTTTAATATATAATTTGTACGAAATGATTCACGTTTTCAGTACCTAAGAAGTGGAGGAGGAGGAGAAGAAGGGAGAAAAAAACATTAATGGAAAAATTGAAAGGAAGAAGAAGGATGTGGCCTCCATTTGATTTTTTTTTTTGAAAAAGAAAAAATGGGCGACATGCCTTTTTAAAAAATATTTTTGCCTTCAACATATTCTATTGGTGGCTGCTATTTAGTATACATTTCGTTATTAATTTTTTTGTTTCTTTTGATGTGTTCTCTTTTCAAATAAAAATGTATGTGTTTGAATTTTACTGGCATGAAATTTTAGACACTACATAACTTAAAAAGTGTTCCAAATCACAATTTGTTTTTGGATAAAGCTTAAATAATCAAAATAAACATTGAATCATGCTTCTGACCGACTATCTCTAGATGTCAGTTGCTTTAAAGTGTGGTGTTAGCTTTTTTTAACATGTGCTGATTGTGCAAATCTTCGTGCCATTTGCAAAATTCATATATCTTATAATCATGTAATAACTTGTAAATTGTTAGCTTCCCCTACCTTTTGCAGACATAGTAACCTCAGCAAATAAATCAGAAATTGCATCAGTTGGCGTTTTAACTTGTACTTTATAAAGTTACACGCTCCTCATAGAAGAAAAGAAGGGTAGCAATTCAAGTAAGATGCATCAAGAAAGAGAAGGAATAAAAGGCACATAACAAGTTACAGAAACAGAAATGACGGGGAACTACATCTGATGAGATCGAGTTGAGCATCAATGAGGGTTCCATACTCGCTTGAACAATCAACCCGAGAAGTCCCAGAAGAATTAATCAGCTCGTGCTATCAGTCTCCATGAGTTATGAACGAAGACGGGTTCTCAGACCTTTCCAAGAAGCTTTCAACGAAATATACTACACATGATGAACATTTCTGCTACCAATCATTATTTCTCCTCCAACTATTGTGGCTGCTGTTGCCAAATCGCGGTGCTGACCACCTATGGAAATGCTGATAGTTGCCTGGCCCATAAGAAGTTGAATGTTCAAAATTACCAGATGTTGAAAACCTATGGTGCTGATGATTGCCTGAACCATAAGAAGCGGAATTATCAAAATAAAGCCTGTTGGACTTTCTGGATGAATGAGAAGCAGAAGCATGACCACCAGAACAGGATTTCGAAATCTTAGCTCTCTTATTTCTAGGAGTTGAAGGAGATCTCCAATTATTAGATTGTGGATAGTCTTCAGGATCATCCGGGATCCAACCGCCCCTTCGTTTCACCTTATAGCCTGACGTGTATCCACCTTCATTTTTTCCTTTCTTCTTCAATGCCCGACCAAAATCACGAGGTACAGACCTTGGCTCTTTTTGCTCTTTACTTTTCTTGGGGACTTTCTTCTTGGGGGTTGATAATTCACGATTCCGCTTATTGACCTATAGACACAAAACAGGAAAAACAATAAGGTTTCATCATGAATATAAGATTAAGTAGCAAAGGACAACTAACTTAAAATGAAAGACTACAGGGGAATGAAAATGAAAAGAGAAGCATATATCAAACAAAAATACAATAATTTACTCTGCTATTAGTGCATTCGCGTGCAAAATGACCTTCTTCACCACATCTATAACAGGGATTAAGTGACCCAGTACCACCAGTCTCCCCACGAGATGCTGTACATGCCTGTATCGGAAAACATGTCAGATAAAATGCAAGCGCAAAAATTAGTTTCTAAATCAGGAGAAGCAACATACACAAGTTTAACTACAAGGGCATTCACTTACCAACCCAGTATGGCCTAGTAGACCGCATCTGTAACAGGAAAACACTCTCGGACCACTATCAGGGTATTTTGCACAGCAAAGATGGCCAAAACTCTTACAGATGTCACATAGTATTTCCTATCAAAAGAAACAGGAGAAATGGAGCATGGATAAGTTCAGAAACACAACATATAACTCTAGGTTGAAAGTTTTCTCAGCAACACACCTTTAAATCATCAGCAGAATAGTTGTTCATGCATGAAAACATATCATGACCAGAATCCCCACATTTTAAACATATTTTAGAACTCTGGGATCCTCCATGGCTTCTCTCAGGGCAATCATTTGCACGATGACCCCCTTTTTTGCAGATGAAACATGCTTTTCCCTGCTCAAAGAAAGCAGAGTGCATGGCATAACCTTAATGTTGAGGAATACAACATTACTAATTTCAAAGAAAAAAAAGAAAGCAGAGTGCATAACATACTCTATCATCTATCGTCAAAATATGGAAAACTATAGTAGGTATTTAAGGTCCAATAAAAGAAAGTATCACAATTTAATGATCAAGGAAAACACAATTTCACTTCGCTCCCCCATGGGTATTACCTAGTTAGCCTGCACAACCTACATTATCGAAGAACTTATAGATGAAGCCTGACATCACTAGCTATAGAAGACTCTAAAATCATGCTACAATGGCAGCTAATAATTTTACCAACTATACAAGTTCTTATCAAACTAAAAGCAAGCACAATTAGCTTCCCTGATTGAAGTGAAGATGCTGCAGTGGCATATGCATGATTATACCATCAGTCAATCAGCTACTACTCAATCCCATACTACTTAGGGTCAGCTATACAGTATAATCAACTATTCAAAATTTGTCAACCAAACAATACACTATATGCTTGAGCATGGAAAACTAGGCAAGTTCATATATACACAAGGATCTATTGAATATAGAAAAAAAAGGCTCTGCAGAAAAACTAAAAAATGATTTAATGTTATTTTAAGTAAATTGACATGAATAGCACAATAAGCCAGCACAGAAGCCCCGACCACTTTGGTGAACATTTAAAAGAGGAGCATTCTTCAGTGGTCAAGGAGTTCTACAGTGAAATAGCTTAGCTGATATTCATACATATCATGTATCATTTGTTTTATGACCGAGAAACCCGAGTGGGGCCAATCGTTAGGACCAACTGCAGACTTCAAAACCAGGCGTAGTTCACATTGTGCAGCGGACGGAACTATGACGCAAGTCCCTCTACCTTTGCCACTTGAACTAAGGCCTAGCGGTCATATCAATATTTTATACTAGGACAAAATTCTTGCCAAAGCATACAATTTGAAGATGAGATGCATGCCACAATTATTTACTCTTTTTTAGACAACCATACACACTGCTACTGAAGTCATCAACAATGATTGGGCTCCTCCTATCATATATCTCTGCACTGCCAACTTACGACACAGAAGTGAGGACATTTTAATAGTAGAACAGAAAAACTTGCTAACACACACACCCTTTTTTTTCCAAAAAGAAAGGGCATGATTTTATTTTGGGGTGGGGTTGGGGGTGTTCAGAGTTTAAAAATCAATCCATCTCAAATTAATTTCACAACTTCTTTGAAATAAAATTTGCAAATTTAGAAACTAAATAAAAGTTTTTACTATGATAAAAAAATTTATACTTTTTGAAAGATGTGTGACTCCCAAAATTTTATTAGTATTGGATAAATTGGAACAGGGAGAGTAACACATAAATAATAGAAGGTGACAAAGGACCAGAAGGGTTTTTCCTCTCTTTGCTCACTCAATACTTAAGCTAGCGAATGACGCCTTCAGCAAAGTTACTTTTTTTCAATGTCAAGGGAAACCCACAGCCCCTACACCTTTCGGGTGCGCATAGGATAAAACCCCCGCTCTTATGCAATAGCTCGCAAACCACACAGGGTAAGCCCGATGTGATAAACTTGACGTAGAAGGCAAACCCCTTGCTATCAAACTTGAGACCTCCACCATGGAAGTCCCAAGCCCAAACCATTAGGTCACCCCGAAGCATGTTAACTTCACAATGCATAGCTCCAATGTGCTTTATTTTGCAAGCAAAATCAATATTCAATACGACTCTTCCGTCTACCTTAAAATTTATGTCGCTCCTTGAGATTAAAGATCTATTAATGGGATTTGAGGCTCACACATAGAGCCATCCTCAAAACAAGGACTCCCCCAACACACTAGGAGATACAAGGGAGAATGGGAGATAAGAGGGAAGGACAAGGGGAAGAAATATAAGAGTTTAAACTTAATTATGATACCGCCCAAATAAGTTCAATCGACAGGAAAAATCCATCTGTACATGTAAATAACATTTCTTATGCATCATATACACAACCACAAGCTCCTCAGCCCAAAAGAGGTTTTCTCATAAGAACCAGCAAAGCAGTCTTCTCCCAATGAAAAGTCTAAAGGATCCACTAACATCACTGATATAGCAATTCTAAAAGATTGCCAGAACCCAGCCTACCACTGGAACAGGAATCATACAGGATGTCAGGAAAGCTACACCAAAATAAGCAAAGTAGCACAAGCAGTATGAGGTCACATATTCAATTGAAGAGTAAGCAATTTTCATCACTAACCTTTGCGCAATGTTTAGCATTATGTTCCAAACTCCCACAAACAAAACATGGCTTCTTACGTCTAGCTGAAGTACAGTTAACTGTGGTGTGACCCTCTTCACCACAATTATAGCATGTTCCCCAACTCTTATCTGGAGTATCAAAGTACCTGGGGCCCCGCTGAGATCATACAGTGAATAATAAAGATGTAGGATCAAACCAATCCATTTTTTGAATTATGGAAAAACATCACAGCAAATCATATTACTTCAACTCACAAGAAGCCTTCGTAGAACAGCATTATCAGAGATCTCAACAGGTTTTTTCTCGGCTGCACAATCACCAATGTCCATCGCTTTAGTAGTATCCACATTTTCCTTTTTCCTTTCCTTCAATTTTCGAAACTGAAAAAAAAAAGTGAAGGAAAAGAAGAAACCAGTAATGTTAGAGATCACAAGCTCAACATTTAATAAGTATTATAGTTAGATATGGTCACAACCCAATTCAATCAATCTAAAAGTTGGGATCAATTTGAGCCAAGTTAACAAGAGGAGAACTTGTCAGAAGACAAAGAAATTTTCTTTTAGGTTTTTCAAGTTAGATATGACATCATTATTGAAACAATCTTTTCATGGTAGGTTTTAGTGATTAAACAAATTATAATAAACAAACAAGCAATTTTAAAAAGGTTCCGAGTATTTTTAACCCGAATAGACCCAAGTCTTCTTAATCTGAGTAAACTTGGGTGAGTATGGCCCAACCAATTTATGAGCAACTCATTTAAACTTGTCCGAATTTAGGCTACCATGTCTATTGATAATTGAGATAAAATTTCTATTTTTCTTTTGAAACTTTTCCTCATCTTGGCTGTGGTTTCTGCACATTTGAATGTGATATTTTTCCTATTAAACTAGCTTTTCAACTGTTGGTTTTATATTTCATGCATTACCATTGAGATCACACGAAGATATAGCAGTAATATGCAATTTGCAAAAATCTACTAGCCAATTTACGGTGGGCAATTGCAGACTACCGGAAACATGTTGCTGCAGAAGCTTTCGAAACCCTTGTCCATTCCATCTGAAACCTGCACAACGAAATCGAGAATGAATCTGATTAATCCACCAAATATTAGTACAATTAATTCAACTTCTAAATGCTACATTTTTCATATAACCAACTTCTACATACTAGATAAACATGCCTCCTCCAGTGATTATCAATACAAATAAACAACTAACAGCAATAGAAATGAGTAATCAAGTTTTAAAAAATTCAACCACTCCCAGGATCCTCTTCAGTCACCATAATTTGGTAATTTTTTCCACTCTTTACTTCCTTGTAATTTACACTTACCACTTTGATATTCGTTAAAATCTCAGTTTCTTCCTCTTCAATGACATTAGAACATGCCGGTATCATAGCCTTCTCTGGGGTTTTCAAGCTGAGATCCTCATTACCCTCCGCTTCTTCGTTCTCACTGCGCATCAAAGTAGCTTCAGAAATTAATCCCTCTGATTTCTCCTTCTGCGTATCCATCGGACAGATTCCTCGTTTCTTCCTGCTAATCGAGCAAATCCCAAAATCCCCAATTGCTGTAGTTTGGACAAGGAGACGGGTTGATAGGGCTTCGACTTTTACGATAGACCAATGGAACCCGGCCCGTTTCAACAACACACTTTTATTGTTTTCAATTTTTAATTTAATAAATGTTTTTCTCTTATAAAAACCGAATCTCAAGTTAACTAGAACAACAAAAGCATAAGAAGAGGAGAATAATCTCAAATATATTTCTAA
>JBCEWC010000417.1:0-58281 GCA_038996855.1 Solanum aculeatissimum | reverse complement strand
TTTGAAAGACTTTAGGAGGTCTAAAAAGGACCTAGGGATCAACCAATTTACAAAAATACCATCAATAAATCGGAATTTTGACTAAACACAGTGCCAAACGGAAGCTTAAACGGCAACTACAGTGCCCGTGATACTGTTCACGGACCGTAAAACCTTCCATAAAAAATGCCTTAACCGAATTTCCAACTCCGAGCCAAAACGAGCTCACTGTAACCTTTAACGGCACTGTTTACGAACCGTCAAAAGTCTCTCAGACCTTTTAATGGTCCGTGAGACTTGACTTAAAACTTTCCGAGGCAAATTTCCAAGTTCGAGCAGTCTTACAAAAATGATCATAACTTGCTCTTCCGAGCTCCGAATTGAGTGAAACCAGTTGCGTTGCGAAGCTAACTCAAGGAGCTTTCATTTGATATAAATTGGCCAACCCAGTTAATCGTGTGCTAAATGTTATAGGATATCAAAGTTTTAGCAGTCTAAACGGAGGCCCCAAAACAGTCCTAAAAATGAAGTTCTTGACTTAAATCACTTACGTCAAATCCTTTGCAACTCCGAATCGATCTTGACAATACTACTATGCACCTAGGTCAATCATCTTGCCCTGTGAACCTTGCCTTATCCATTTAAACCAACCACGGCTTGACGAAGCTTTTGCCCAACTTGACGGACCACCAAACGGTCCATTTGAGGTCTCACGGACCGTGGGGTAGTCCGTGGACCTTAACTTAGTTTTTGGGGTGGGTCCTGGCCACCCCATGCTCTCTGGACCACTTAACGAAACACTTCATGGACCGTGCAAAGTCTCACGGTCCATCTCACATGCCTTGGGCCATTTTCAGGGCCTATCTGCAATGTCTTTCGAATTTCAGACAGTCTCACTGTTTGGGCCATATCTCGCTCATCCGATATCCAAATCGAGTGAAATAACTTTTGTTGTAAATCTAACTCAAAGAGATTCAATTTGATATATGGTAGCTCACATGGTTCATCCAACATCAAAAGTTATGACTGTTTGACGTTGACTGTCCAAACTGTCCTTCTAGGCCACTAACTAGCCCAATTTGCATTCGGCCACTTAAAATCAACCCGCGGCCACCAAAACTCATACATGTCTTTTAGTACATACTAGAATTCCAACCATAAGTATATTTCGAAAATGTTCGGGTTGTTACACTTGTCCTCACGAGACAGACTCAATCTACATAAATAGTGCAAAACACACAGACCTCAATATAATGGCATACATCATCCAAAAATCAATCACAAATACCCAAACTTACTTATTAGTGCACATCATATAGTCATCAAACAAACTAATATAGATTAATATATATGACAGGGCATATATAACAAGCAAGGCAACCGCAAATAACCAACAGTCACTGAAATAGCCCAGAATCAATATTGTAACTCAAGTGCCCTTATAAAAAGAAGTCTCATATCTCACTCATGGTACTGCATTGGAATTTAATACTTGAGGGATTGACAAGATCAGTCAGACTCAAAATAGATATTCAAACACTATGCACAAAACCATAGGCTTGGACTAGGATCACTATAGAACTTTCTTGGCTTGTAACGTAAGCTCACGGGGCTTTGGTATGATATTTTGAAAATATAATGACTAATGGCCCTCCTTGACACTGTGTTATTCTACATTTTTACCCTACTAACATTGTTACTTTTGACTTATTTTTCTCGTCTCCTATTTCAAACCTTTCTTGCTGCCTTCTTCAACCTTTTAAGCTCATTGCCTTTTTCTTTAACATTCTTTTTCTTTTTAGCTCATTATGCATCTATTCATTTTTTTCTTGCACCCATAGCATATTTCCCCTCCTTTTCATGTATCACTATCTTCCACCTTATTTAGTGTAATTGTTCTTACACTAGCCACCCTCAACTTAGGCTTTTGGCCTGAGTTGTGGTGCACAATATCCAACCTATGAACCAGAATCACTTTTTATAGCCACCCTCAACTTAGGGTTTTTACCTGAGTTAAGGTGCACAATATTGAAGGAAGGACCAGGACCAAATTCAAGATTTCACATTCAAGAAGGCTCGGTTACTTAGGTGTTTACAATGAAAAGGGTATATGTAAAGCTCAAATATTAGGATCAAGCGATACACAATGCATTATGGTCAATCAATTTAGGCTAAGTGGACTAATATGAGCAATGACCTAAGATCCTTTCCAAACCAACTAACCTGCAGTCCTAGTCAAAGTAACAGGGCAAGTTCTGAATTAAAACATAGTATAAGAATTATGCAAAGAAGCTCACACACTTGGCACTGATTACACTAATCAATACAGACTCTCATGTCATGATTTTCATCATAATTCAACCTCGACTTATCATAACAAGCACAATCAATTAAAGATTTCACATGGTTGTTATCACAATTACCTAATCCAAAAATTTGATGGGCATCATTTTTAGCAAAAACTAACATATGCCATAGACTTTAGTACAGTATGCTACTAATACTACTTACATGTCCTAAACATACTGGTTCAACAGAAAGTAAATGTCCTTACAAAAAAAACACAGGCAAGAAAATCCTTCGGACTTAAAAATTAAGATAGTTATAAGTCTTGGATACTCAGACTTTCCTGAGGCCTATAACTACCCATACCTTATCGAAAATTAGTTGCATTCTTTTTAATGCAACAAAAATAAGGTAAATAAAGTACAGGGGTCAAAAAGAACATACCTGGGTGCCTGAGGGTCAGTGTGTGACTGTGTAGGACCACCCTCAACTTGCATGGCGGTCTCCTCAACAGTAGCAACATATCCAAAGGGTCCAGTAATGCTCATCCTGTCAAGATCATGAGCATGTCGAGCCTACTCATCTGCAATGGAGCCCCGCCTTGTAGCCTCAAAATTTTGCATCTCTATCAACTCTGCCTCTCATCTCAATGTACCTGGATCATCATCCTTAAGATGAGGCCTCTTCCCGAGGGCACGAAGTGGTGTCTCCTCAGGAGAAAATAGATCAACAACCCCTCAGTAGTAGTGTCGAGTGTAGGAAGTATCAACATTGTTGCTACTACTACTCTCATCTAAGAATGGAGCTACTAGATCTCCTCTTACATAGCAATCAAATCAGGAGGTTGGGTTACATTGCATCTCTGCTCTACTTGCCACTCAAATGTATCAATGCGTCCATGTACCAGTGCAAGTCTCTCCTTGATGGTGGCCACACATTACGCGCACATGTGCTCCATTACCTTTGAAATGGCTTGGCAAACCCATGGCTTGATCTGTTGTAATAGCTGAGCCAATTGGGACTCACCGTGAACCAATTTCTACGCTAGAGTTTGAATATATATTACAGACATGTATACCGTGTCTACGAGGGAAAACTGTGTGGTCACGACCTCTAGTACAGGAGTAGAAGTGGTAGAGGGCCCCATCTCTCTCTCAACCTCCTTCTCTGAATTCCTCTCGATCTCTGGAGAAATATTAGAAGCCGAAGGCTAAGATGGTGGTGCTTCTATGGTGAACATATTCGATTTGCGCACTGGAGGGTGTGTGCTCATCAGAGTGCCATCAAATTCTAATTAGCCTTAATCAGGTAGGGATCTAACATCTTCTGAACCTCTATCAGAGTGTCCATCTCATATAGGTTGTCCATCCCTGTCGTTATACATAAGCGGTAGATTAAGAACGAAAAAAGGATAGCGATGGACCTCTTTTAGGCCACCTCATGTATCTGATATGCTTTCAGGCAAGCATAATTAATATCATTGCAAGCAATGATGCTGGCTACCAATACTGCGTGATTCGATGTCAAGGTATTATCAACATGGGTCGGCCGGATCCGTGAACGCACTATAGCCGACCAAAACTTCCTGGTAAAGCTGAGTGAAACCTTCACGATCGCTGATGATGTAGAAACCCAGTCAGGGTCCATGTCATGCTTAGCCATATGATCAACGATCTATCTTATCAAACTGGCCCTAGGGGTCGCATCTTTAGTCAAGCCCCGGTCCCTAATCTGTCTCAACCTATAATCATACTTTGTTGTAGAAGTTGGAGCCTCGTATTGGGACCCAATAGAAAATGATAGATGGTGCTCTAAGATATATAAACCAAAACTCCTTGCAGCATCATCTGAGTGATCTAGGGTTGAGTAAGGAATCTCTTCCCTTTTGGGGTCGACTCCTCAATAGTACTAGCATAAGAAGCGTAGAACTCACGAACCATCGCCAAGGAATACTCCCTCGATAGGGTTACTAACCACTCCAAGCTATAATGAGCCATAGTGTACCAGAGCCCTACGGCACTATCAAGCCCAGTAGTGATGATCTATGGCTCCTAAAATATAGTGAGGGGTTGTCAACCCCGCTTACCATGCTGGAGATCCTATCGGTAGATACGTTGTATCCCCTGCACACACCACTTACTATCAAAGCATCTGGAGGTGACAGTGGTGTTGATGGTGTCGGAGTGGACTCTATAGCATTGGAGCCTGACTTATCTCCTAAGCTGGAGTCAGTTCTCTGCCCTGATCTTGTCACATATCTCCTCTACAGAGGAAGTCATCTGAATCGAGCTACTCTGTCTATTACCTCCCTCGTCAGACTAGGGACACCTGGGGACTATGGCTTGCGTGTGGGTCGGTGTTGTCTGTTGGGCAGTTGCCTGAGTCTATCGTGGCTCGATGTCCTCATCTGGATGGATGCCAAGCTTCTCTAATAAGCCACTAGCCTCGGACACAGTTGTCTTATCTCACAACCAGTCCCACATGGCTCGTATCTGATCTCGCTTTGGTTTGGGAACCATGGTACCTAAAGACACTTAATTACACAATCCCATAAGTCCATTGACATAGGAAATAAAGGCAAAAAGTTACCCAAAATTAAGTGGCAGAAGAACCTATGAAGGCTCATTTACAAGCGGTAGGGAATAATATATGACATAGAAGGCCTTCGTAGGTGTAGGAATAACAATACCAGTTACTGGAAATGCACCTACGAAACCAGGTATAGTTCATAGAATCTACTAAGAGTCGTAGACTAAGTCGTACGTGTAAATCCAGAATTTCATATGCAAGCAAGGAACCTACAAAACTAATTTAGGAGTCATAGTCAAGACTACGACCCGTAAGTGGTCTCGTCTGATGACATCTTAGAAAATACCAGGTTGCTGAACTTAATTCACGAGGGATAACTACACCCTGTGGATTATTCCGTGGGTCATAGAAGACTCTCGTGCTGTAGAAATACAACAACCTGGGTTTTTTAAGGCCACAAAATGCATTCCTTTAGTCTTTGTTCAACCCACAATCATATTACAACAAGAAGGCCTGTCAGTCTAAGAAGCACCAAAGTAAATTTTACGCACTCAATCACATGTTCACAAGGTTACTCACGCCTCTTATGTGTAATTGTAAAACTACCCCATTAAGTATCAACGCATCATTCTCATGACATTCCGACCACAATTTGACAACTAATGCATATGCTATCATACACACACGTAATTACATGCAATGTTTAGTTAAATAGAACAATATTACTATCGATGACAAATGACTATGTGATTTCAAACAAGGGCATACAAACACTTCTTCACCAACTACAATAGTTACACTTCTGGCATGAACATGGTTCAATTTCAAAGGTAACTAAACAAATCGTCTTACACATGTGACATACTTCATGAATGGGCACACCACCCAATAATAATTAAACCTAGTGACATAATTTCTAGTAACATAAATAAATTAAAGTTAAGAACATACCAAAATTTGATCACAAGAGAGCCAAAAAATCCTAGGTGCATTGGAGAGTAATCAGAAGTTGTCCAGAAAATATGGTAGTAGTTGGAACGGTGGTCGAAGACTTGGGGAAGGAGGGGTTTTGGTATTTTGGGAAATTTTGGCTAGAATGAGGGGTAAATGATTTTACCCCTCTTTTAAACCATTGATTGGGTTAGGTTAAAATTGGGTGCAGGTCCCATAAAATCCCAACTATGGGTCGTAAGAGATTTTATGTCCTGTAGATCATGGTTTCATAGTTCACCTCAACCCTAGTTTAGGGAGATTGGTATCACGGATCCAACTATGAGTCATACATAAACATACGACCCGTAGGTTGAATTGTAGAAGCCCTAACACTTGGCAAGTTTTAAAAATCTAGTTTGTGGTCCACGAGGCCCATTTATGACTCGCAATTTTATCTAAGAGCCATAAAGTTGGCTCGTGAACTGGAGTGCACCAAAATTTGCTTACCGGAAGTGTTGTACGAGTCAGTGTATGAGTTGTGATATGAACCACGACTCATTGCATTGTTCATAGAATCACTCCTCTCATTTTTTAGCACTGGTTTGCTGACATAACATTGTCCTTCATATCCTTCATACAACAAACTGTTACCCTATAAGCCACTAGTTCTTGAGTTCAAAATTACAACTAAGAATAGGAAAATTAAACTACCTACAAGTCAAGAAAGCCAAAAACTAAAACAAAAAACATAAGTGTTAATCAGATATCTTAAGTTGCCTCCCAAGTAGCGCCTGATTTATTATTGTGTCACAACTTGGACAACTTCGTTACTCAGACTTCACCAAGTGCTTAAACTTCCATCTTCAGATTGTCGAGCCTTTTCATAAACTGAGAAATATTGAAGACGATTTCTTCATCATTCAATCAAAACTTGAGTTAGTCTGATTCCATGTCCACCAGTGCTCACCCATTGGCTAGGAAGGGCCTTTCCAAAATGATTGGGACTTCAAATTCAACTTTGCAATCAAGGATCACGAAGTCTGTGGGGAAGATGAATTTTTCTACTTTGATAAGAATTTCATACAGTATCCCCACCAGTTTCTTCACCGTTCTGTCAACCATTAACAACTATATACTCGTCAAAGTAAGGGATCCCAAGCCTAGTTTCTTGAACACTATAAGAGGAATCAAATTGATGTTTGAGCTAAATCACATAATACCCTTTCTACATCTCCAATGGTGCAGGATATGGTGAATGCTCTGGGATCCTCTTTCTTCTACACTAAGAACCTTGTTGCAATAGTACTACAATGTTGTAGATCTTGGGACAGCTCTTGTCTCACCATTCTCTTTTTACTCATCAGGTCCTTCATGAACTTGGCATACCCGGGCATCCTCTCCAATGCCTCAATAAGGGGAATGTTAATAGTAAGTTGCTTCAACATAGATATAAAGTGTTTAAACTTACCATCCTCCTCCTTCTTCTTGAGTCTCTGAGGAAATGAAGAGGGAGGTCTTGGTATGGGTTTCAACTTCTGTGGCGTCACTACCTCATCGCTCACCCTATCTTTCGTGCTAACATCTCTAGTCTCTGCATCCTTTCTATCAACTATCTACTTATGAACCTCATCCTTATCAACTGGCATCGATGGGTTAATGGTATGCTTTCCACCACGTGTCATCACTGCCATACAATGTCCATCATTCTTTGGATTTTGCATTGTGTTGCCGGGCAATGTACCCTTCTATCGCAAGTTCAACTGAGTTAGCATTTAACCAAATTGTTTCTCCAGCTACTTAATAGCAACAGAATGAGACTCGATCTTCTGATTAGTGCTGGAGATATCAGATTTCATCCCTTTCAAGGTCTAATCTTGAGTGTCAAACTTTTTCAATAGCCGGTCGAACATCTTCTCGATTCGTAAACTACCAGCTCCAGAGTCCCGATTATGTAGTGGTATGTATGGACCATTTTTGTAACCATCTTTGCATCCCCAATCAGTATCTTTGTCATGGCCCCTATTCCTATCATAATAACCACCTTGGTTATTGTCTCTGAAAGCACCATCTCTATTGAAGTTCTGACATTAGTTCCCTTGACTATGGCGCCAATAGTTCTGATTGGACACTTGAGCATTGGTCCAAAATCCCTCTATCTAATCAATGATGAAGCAAGTGTCCTTCTCATAGTAAGGCTTCTCTTACATAGCTACATGCGGTGGCTGTTAGCTGACTGCATTTATGCACTCCTGACTTAGCTTCATCAACAATCCCACATTACTACTGATCCAAGCAAGCTCTTACATCATCTCCTCATTTATCTTTACCTACTCAAAATTGGTAGTCACTGCAAAAGAGTTTTTCATAGTGGACATATCTCTTGAGCCCCATGCACACCTTATTTTTTCCACCTTCTTTAGTCAATCAGCTACCACTAGAAAAGTGTAATTTAAGAATGAGCTTCCCATGATAGTGTCAGCCATAACTTGTCCATTTTTATCTAAGGCCTGATAGAGGATTTCTACTAAGGAGTCATTAACGATCTTATGGTCAGGAACACTCCTCAAGCATTTTGTAAACCTTTCCCATGTCGTGCTGATAAAATTGCCAGACAATTTTTCAAAGTTGTTGATTTGATCGTTCAGCTTCAGCTTCTTTGACTTGGGAAAGTATCTCTCCAAGAAAGATTTCTACAATTTGGCCTAAGTAGTGATAGAGCCTTGTGGAAGTTCAGATAATCATACCTTCGCATCACTTGTAAGAGATAATGGGAAGACAGGAGCCTAATGACATCTATGGACAGATTTTGATTCCCCATCACATTCTATAGATGAATACGATGTTATGTAGATGGTTATGTGGATCCTCTGATGGTAGGCCCATAAAGAACCCTTTATTCTGGAATATCTATAATAACCCACTCGACACCATGAACTTAGTGTCCACCGATAAGGGAGGTAACACAATCGCTCTCGTGACATCCACCACCATAGAATTAAGCCTGTATTAATTTCATTGATGAGCGGCGGCTTGAAGATCCTGCACTGGTGGATTCATATCCTCGAGTGGTGGTGGTTCATCATTATTGTTTTGATTCAGAGTGATGTTTGCAGTATTATTAGCATTGTTGTTTGCGTTGTCCTAGGCCATTCTTCTAAGAGTTCTCTGGATCTCTGCATCTAACGGAGTTAAGGGATTTCTTTGACTTTGGGTACTGGGCATACACTACACCTGTATGTTACAAACGAACAAAAACAACAAAAAAGGTAAATCAACAAAATAAAGGATTAATTGCCAAATCACCCTAATTAAACTGGTCTAAAGTCGTATTCTCTAACAATGATGCCAAAATCTTTGATGTCGCCCAAGTTACACCTCCAAATCGAGGATAAGTGATTTCTGTTAAAGTATATAACCTAACTAAGGTTAAGGTCGAACTCACAGGTAATAGGATTATACATGGAGTAATTGTGAACAATTTAAACGAATTAATCTACTTATTTCTAGGGGGTTGTATAATGCAAAAATAATTCCTCAATTAAAGAAATCAATTGAATACAAGTGTTGTGAAATCAATGGAAGAAGTAACTAGGGTATTGTATTCCTCATGATTTCCTAACTCAGTATATCCAGATAATTGTAATCTATTCCAATGTGTTACAAAATGGTAAGTTGAGTTTACCAAACCTTTTGATCCAGGCGAGAATAAATTTCACTACATGATTTGATCCATCACCGCAGTGTGACATTGATGTCTCTCAAGACACACATTCTTTTTTAGGTAAAGCGGTCGTTGTCAAGTAATTAACCTAACCAAGGTTAGGATCGATCCCTTAGGGAATATGATAGACTCAATAATTAATTTAATATAAGTCGGGATGACTAACCTACTTATCTCCCAAGAAAAGGGGTTCTTTTTGTAAAGCAAAATTAACTAAACTAAATGAATGTAGGTAAGGAGAAACCAGTAGAAGATCTAGCCAGGGTAATGTGTTCACCATGAATCCTTAACTTGGTATTATCGACATAGGAAAACTTGGAATAGGAAAACTGGATTCGGCAACTTCTACGGGCTGGGTTATAAGCCATATAAGGAATCACGACCCGTAACTAGGCTTCATACTTTACATTTTCAAAAATTGACTTCAAATCAATGAGACCTTATTATAGGTTGTCCTTTGACTTACGACCCATAGGGGGTTTCGTCTGTTACAATTACTGAAAATCTTCAAAATCAAATCCTCCAGGCATGCCACTAATCCATGACTCGTGAAACATTCTACGACTCATTTGACTCTTCGTGGATATGACATCTGAAACTTGGCCTTTCACTAGATCTGACCCGCAAAATCTCTCTATAGCTTGTGAAATGAACCACGACTCATAGAGTAGCCTGTACATCCTCAAACACTGCAATTCTGCAGCACTTTGCCTAAAATCAAGCCAAATCTCATAGTACTACAAAATAAACATAAAAATGCATCCAACCTACTAACATCACTTTGAGAATGTACAAAATTCTAAGTTTTAAGTATAAAAAGTATTGTATTTCAGCAGCACATCACCAGGTTTTGAGATTTAAATTAAGTGTTGTGGTTGCTTTAACTTTGATTTTATTTCCTTTAATTGTGATCTAATTTTGGATTGTGACAAGTTTGGTATCAGAGCTCTAGGTTTGTTGGGCTCGTGAGTCTAGACTAGAGTTTCTAGTAGAGTCTCATGAATTGGTATATAGACATCCATACCCATCTTCAGAAGGCTACGGGGCACTTTATAAGAAAAGATTTCATTCTTGTCTCTATTCGTGCATTTTCTTCATATCAATTGATTTGAATGTGTCTAATCTACTCCTTTTGTGCAGATATAGATTACTAAAGTCTGACGATCAGTGGGAGAGCCTGAGCCAGCTGATATGGCCCCCACACATAGGATCGTAAAAGGACTAGGGTTTAAGGACATGATAGAGGGGAAGCTCCTCCTAGAGGATAGGCTAGATCATCTTTTACAGAACCTATGTATGAGTTAGAGGGACCTACAGACCCTATTCCACCACCATCATTCGTTGATGCTACATCCTGAATTCAGGAGTTATTTCTACAAGTATTGGTCAAACTTGAGGAAGCTTCTCTTACTCCTATTTTTCTTGATGCACCGGATCCTACAGTGTCAATTGGCCCTTTTACAGCTTTTGTTGATCCACCTATGATTCATGTTGGTCCTTTGTCAGCCCAGTGGATCCTCTTATGACATCTATTATTCCACCTCAGACATCTCGATAGAGTACTGGTTCTCAACTTCATGGTTTGTCTATTGCACCATCTATTACACCACCCAAATATATGGTGTCACCATCTTTTGCTAGTCCTATTATGTGTGCTACTAAGCAGAATAGTTTTGAGAGATTTGTTCGGTTGGCTACCTTGAGATTAGTGTACTCACGGTGATAGGGCCTATGATTTCTGATCATAATGCCATGACTAGTTTTGTAATTTGGCTATCCTTGAGTCACATGGAGTTGCTTATACCTCTTATAAGTTCACTGGCTTAGCCAAGGAGTGGTGGAAGTTAGTTTTGGCTCGTATACCTATTGGATCTCTAGTTATGACTTCAAAGTAGTTTACT
The DNA here is from genome assembly GCA_038996855.1 of Solanum aculeatissimum. Taxonomy (NCBI): domain Eukaryota; kingdom Viridiplantae; phylum Streptophyta; class Magnoliopsida; order Solanales; family Solanaceae; genus Solanum; species Solanum aculeatissimum. The sequence continues at coordinate 46,932 of JBCEWC010000417.1, read as the reverse complement.
GAGGTATTCCTAGAGAGGTTCATGCCCTAGAGCCTTCGAGATAGCCGCCGAGATAAGTTTGACAGGCTTCAACAGGGATCAGGGTCAATATCTGATTATGAGGCTAGATTTTATGAGTTATCTAGGTATGCCTTATCTAGTATCCCTACAGAGTTTGAGAGGATTCGGCACTTCACCAAGAGATTGATAGGGTACCTCCAAGAGGAAACAACTTCTTTGGTTTTAGTTGGTGGAACTTACAAGAGTATGGTGGACCATGCCCTCATGATTGAGCATATTAGACATGACTGATAAGGTGGCGGGAAGAGATTCGGCCAAAATGGCCAGTTTAATGGGCACTCGTCACGAGATAGAGAGTTTTAGAGACAATGTCATCAATGAAAGGTAGTCCATGCAGCCATTCCTGCAGTTGATAATATTGACAGATCTAGGCCTATCCAGACAGGTTGTGATAGCTTTTCTAGTGTAATCAGGAGAGGTAGTGTTTCAAGACATTCATCTCAGAGATAGGAGCTCAGAGCTAGTTATAGTTGTGATGAGATTGAGCATTTGGCCAGGAATTATCCTCATCATGAACCTCCCACCCAGTCTGGAGGGACCTAGCCTACTTATCTAGCCTACTTATCTAGCCCTAACACCAGTAGTTAGAGATACCTCTTAGGGCATTAGGGGTGGTACTAGAAGAGGTTGACGCACAGTGAGAGGTGGAGCCCATGGAGGCCCACAGACTGGTGGGGATGTAGAGTATGCTATGGGGTTCTAGATAGGGAAGAGGCAGAGGCCTCTAATGCAGTCATTACAGGTATGGTTTCAGTGTGCCACCGTTCTGCTTCAATTTTATTTGATTCGGGCTCTACTCATTCAAATGTATCAACTTATTTTTCCATGGATCTTGATATTATGTGTAAGCCTCTTGCCAAGTCTATTTGTGTTTCCACTGTGCTAGGTGTTTCAGTAGTGATGAATTGGGTGTATTGAGGTTGTATTATCACCTTTATAAAAAGAGATACTATTGTTGATTTGATATAGCTTGATATGGTTGACTTTGATGTGATATTTGGTACGGATTGGTTATCGCTTCATCATGTTATTCTTGATTCCATGCCAAGATGGATACTTTATCTTGTCCAGAATCGCCTCAGTTAGTGTGGACTAGCGTATCTAGTTCATATCCCAAGAGGGTTATCTCTTATATGCATGCTTGTAGATTGATGGGTAAGGGATGCTTGTTATATTTACCTTATGTTCAGGCCTGTTCTCAAGAGCCACCATCATTGAAGACCACCAAGGTAGCGAGAAAGTTTATGGATGTGTTTCCAACTAATATTCCAAGTGTTTCTCTGAATCGTAATATTGATTTTGCTATTTATATAGAGTTGAGCACCAAGCCTATTTCTATTTCCCTATATCGGATGCCTCTGACTGAGTTAAAAGAGCTAATGCAACAGATAGAGGATTTGTTGGAGAAAAAATTTATCTGTCCAAGCATATCTACTTGGGGTGCTCTTATCTTGTTTGTGAAGAAAAAGAATGGCACTATATGGATGTGTATTCATTATCATTAGTTGAACAAAGTTACCATCAAGAATAAGTATCCTTTACCTCATATTGATGGTTTATTCGATAAGTTGTAGGGTATTTTAGTGTTTTTCAAGATTGATTTGAGGCATGGTTATCATCAATTGAGAGTTTGGGAGTCTGATATCCCAAAGACAGCCTTCAGGACTCGATATGGCCATTATGAGTTTGTAGTTATGTCCTTTGGGTTGACTAATGTTCCAACCGCTTTTATAGAGTTGATAAACTGGGTGTTTAATCTATATTTGGATATATTTATGATTGTGTTTATTTATGATATCTTGGTTTACTCCAAGAGTGAGTCCAACCATGTGCAACACTTGAGGATTGTACTCCATAGGTTGAGAGAGGAGAAGCTATATTCCAAGTTCTCAAAGTGTGAGTTCTGGCTTGAGTCTATAACATTCCTTGGGCATGTGGTAACAAAAGATATAATCAAAGATAGATTTGGCCAAGGTAGTAGCAGTTCGTGAGTGGGCTAGGTCAACTTTTGTGATAGAGATTTAGAGTTTTATTAGTCTAAAAGGGTATTATTGACACTTCATACAAGGATTTTCTTCTATTGCAACCCCCTGACTAGACTTACTAAAAAAGATGTGGCTTTTTAGTGGTTAGAAGAGTGTGAGGCGAGCTTTCAAAAGCTCAAGTATTTATTAACTTCAACACTTATTCTTGCTTTGCCTGAGGAGGAAGTACCTTTTGTGGCGTATTGTGATGCTTCTAGAGTGGGTTTGGGTGGAGTATTGATGCAAAAGGTGAAAGTGATACCATATGTTTCTCGACAGTTGAAGTGTATGAGAGAAACTACCATACGCATGATTTGGAGTTGGTTGTGATAGTGTTTGTATTGAAGTTGTGGTAACATGATCTCTATAGGGTGCATTGTGAGATCTTTACTGATCAACAGAGTCTCAAATACATCTTATCTCAACTTAATTTGAACATGAGACAACGTAGGTGGTTGGAGTTATTGAAAGACTATGACACCTCTATTCTCTATCACTTGGGCAAGGCGAATATGGTGGCAGATGCTTTGAGCCGGAATGACTCTAATATGGGGAGTTTGGCATTCTTGAGGGCAAAAAAGAGGCCCTCTACTTTGGAGGTTCAGTCACTTGCTAGATAGTTGGTTTAGTTGGATATTTCTCCTCCTCGGAGTATTTTAGCCTTTGTGAGGGATAGGTCTTCATTGCTTGATCACATATGTGCTCACTAGTTTGATAATTTTAGATTGTGCATGACTCGTGATAAGGTGTTGAGGGGTGGAGCAAAAGTAGCTACTATCAATTTAGAGGGTGTTTTGAGGATTAATGATCAAGTTTCCGTGCCTAAGGTAGGAGATTGGGAGAGATTGATATTGGAAGAAGCTCATTGTTCTAGGTATTCTATCCATCTCGGTGTGACAAAGATGTACCATGATTTGAAACAACACTATTAGTAGCGTGGGATGAGGAGAGACATTACTGAGTTTGCAGCAAAAGGCTTGAACTGTCAACAAATCAAATATGAGCACCAAATTCCTGGAGGTTCGATACAGAAGATGCCCATTCCCGAGTGGAAATGGGAACATATCACTATGGATTTTGTTACTAGTTTGCCCATGTCCTTGGATAAGTTTAATTTTGTTTGGGTGATTATTGATCGATTGACTAAGTCGGCTCACTTCTTACTTGTGAAGACTAGCTATAGTGCGGGGTAGTTGGCTAGGTTGTATATCTAGGATATTTTTAGATTGCACGGGGTGTCGGTGTCTATACTGTCAGATAGAGGATCTTTGTTCACTTTCCATTTTTGAAATGCTCTACAACGTGGTTTAGGTACTCGATTGGATTTGAGTCCAGCTTTCCACCCTCAGACGGACAGACAGTTCGAGCACACTATTCAACTGTTAGAGGTTATGTTTTGGGAATTTTTGATTGATTTTGGGGTTCGATGGGATCAGTATTTGCCTTTGGCAGAGTTTTCTTACAATAACAATTATCATTCCAGCATTCTGATGGCACCATTTAAGGCATCATATGGCCAGAGGTGTAGATTGCCTATCAAATGGTTTTATTCAAGTTCAGCTGATGTGTTAGGTGTTGACCTGCTTAGAGATGCTATGGATTGGGTCTGGTTGATACAGAGTAGGTCGTTGACAGCATAGAGCCCCCAAAAGAGCTATGCTAACAGGAGGACTAGACCTTATGTGTCCATGGTTGGAGATAGTGTATGGTTGAAGATATCACCCATGAAGGGTGTGATGAGGTTTGGGAAGAAGGGCAAGCTCAGTTCAAGATTTATTGGCTTGTTTGAGATCTTGAGGAGTGTAGGTAAGGTTTCTTATGAGTTAACATTGCCACCAAGACTATCAACAGTTCATCTTGTGTTTCATATCTCCATGCTCCACCTGTACATTCCAGATGAGTCACATGTGATTTTCTATGATTCAGTTGAGTTGGGTTCAGACTTGTCTTGTGGGGAGGAGCCGGTAGCTATATTAGACAAGTAGGTCCAGAGATTGAGAATCAAAGATATATCTTCAATGAAGGTTCAATGGCGACACCATCCCATGGAAGAGGCTACTTGGGAGTTGAAGTTGGACATACGGGCCAGATATCCAAGCCTTTTTTAGGCTTCAGGTACCTTTCTTTCCCTTATATTCAAGGATAAATATTATTTTTAGTGGTGAATGATGTAATGACTTTGCTGGTCATTTTTTATCTTATGTACAAAAATTACTATTTTACCCTTTTGTAAGTTACTTTAGACCTATTTTAAACCATCTGCATTGTTGGAACTAAAATTAATGCTTTAAAAGTGAAAAATATGAATTTTGGCCTTTTTGGAAGCTTAAGTTGTTGGAAAAGTTTGAGTTTTGAGTGTTGGATTGAAAAATACATCAATTCTATCAACTCCAGAATGTCGAATCTAGTCTAGAAGAAGTTGTGAACCTGAATTCGGAATAAGAACAGAGATTTTATATCCAAAATTACATTTTTAGTTGTTTTTGGAGCCAAAGTTTGACTTTTATCAACATTCAGACTTTAGAAACTCGAATCATAATTCTGAAAATCCTAGTAGTTTTATGGTGAAACTATTGCTAGAAATAGTTTCGTTATAATTTTTGGAGTTTCTGAGGGTGGTTTTGATATTTTGAGTTTTAAACTAGTATTATGGAGTTGTATTGATAATTGTGTTGAAGAGGACTCAAAATCAAATTTTGATTATTCTATTGAGTTTGGATCCTCATTTTTAGTAAGGATACATATCTAATATGTGTATTTTGGATTCTGAATGGACCCCAGAGGTCGATTCCGTGAATTTACTTGAGCTGAATATCTGATATCCGATAAAGGTTAGCTAATTCTTCGCATTCGCGGAGGTCTGTGCTTCCCCTTTCTCTACGTTCGTGGACAGGACATCCACGTTTGTGGAGGTCTAGTTGTTGGACCCTCTACGTTCGCGGGCCAGATCTGCGTTCGTGGAGCACTGATGATTTTTCTCTCCGTGATTGCGTGTCTTTCCTTGCGTTTGCAGAGTAGTATTTTACCCAGACAATTTTAAAAACCATGAATCATCCTTTTTACATCATTTTTAATATTTCAAGCTTGATTTTGGGCGATTTCTGCTAGGATTATTTGTAGAAAACTCTTGGGTAAGTGTTTCTTTCATTAAATTAATTAATTTCCAATGTTTTTATCTTGAATTTCATGATTTTGGATATTAAAGAAATTGGGTTTTCCATGGCTTTGATTTGTAAATTTTAAATGTTGATTTCTCTTTCAATTTGAGTTTGATTTTAGTGGTATTTTCACCCACAGACTCCTTTTCTCGTGTAAAATCATAATTTTGAGTCAATTTTCAAATTCAGAAACTTTGATTTTTAGCTTTAATTTTGATCATTTTGCCTCTAAGCCTAATTGGTGCCAATATGAATATCAAAATTTATCTCTTAACGAGTAGTATCTATTTTTTTTTATAGTGGTTGATTGATTTGATAATCGTTTTGAGGCTTGGGTTGATCGAAAGCTTGATTCGAGTGCGATTTCAGCATCGAGGTAGGTTCGGCTAATCTCTTTAGGATTGAATTTGAGTTATTGGATGTGTTTGTGTGATGATTGTAAGATGTAGGATGTTTCATGAGTAATTGGATTGATATGATAGTATTTTGGTGAAATGTGATATCGATTATATTGGAATTGGAGTAAATTGTGACCCAGTTGATAAATTGAGATGTATTATTGAAATTTGAGATATTTTTGGATGCTACATTGATAATATCAGACTTGTGATATCATTTGAGAAGTTTTGTGGTAATTTGGTAGTATTTGAGATACTTTTGAGAATCTTGTGCATATTTTAGGACTTATGAAGTTCGATATTGTTGGTATACTTGGTTATTGGTGAGAATATGGTGATCTGAGGCATGCTAATGACTTGTGGTACCTGTTGTGACTTTTGACATTATTTCCCTGATTCTATGATGGATATTTATGGTATTCTTATTATATCACTATTATATACCTTGATTTGTGACATTGATATGCATTCATCTAATATTGCATTTGTACTACCTCTTGATCATGCTTAGGTGGCAAGGTTAAGATACTATACTACTTTTTATAAAACACCTTGACCATGTTGAGCTGACAAGGGTGAAATTGACCACTTTTCGAGATATTATACCACCTTTTCTAAAACCCCTTGACTATGCTAAGGAGGCAAGGGAGGGATTGTACCATCTTTAAAATCCCTTGACCACGCTGAGGTGGCAAGGCTGAGATAATGTGATAGTTGAGGAATTTTGATATATCGTCTGACAAGACCCCCATGGTTTCTACTTGGTAACCTTAGCTCAATAGATGTATACATTGGCCCTGTGATAATCAAGATTCTACTCCATACATTACATTCACATATCCCATTTGCATTGCATCATTGATTATTATTGTTATCTTACTTTGCTATATATATATTGTGTACTAACTCTTTCATTAATCTACTGGGTACATTTCAGCGTTCTCACCCCTACAATGTTTCGTCTCTGCAGATCGAGCATAGGGACTCTCCCATGGTAGTTGATCTTGTTCCATCAGAGTTCATCTTCTTACCTCAGATTTCAACAGTGAGCCTCAAACTTCGAATCATTGTTATAGTGTTGATACTTTATGTTTTGGCTTCTATTTCAGACTGTATTTTTCCTTTTGAGACTGGATTGTATTTATTCATTCGTATTACTTAGAAGCTCTTATACTCATGACTTAAGGTATTAGAATTTAAATTAAGTGTTGTGGTTGTTTTTACTTTGGTTTTATTTCCTATAGTTGTGATCCAGTTTTGGGTCAGGACAAATATATAATCCAAAAGTTGAAAATAAACTCAAACACATCAATAAACAAGCTCATAAAAAGTTAGATAATGAATGAGAAGGGGAAGGAAAAGACATTATAGGCTTTCTCAAGCATGTCGTTTGTTTTTCTCGGTGTTAGGTGTGACTTAAGAATATGGAGTGATGACTCCTTGCTCGGATGATAGGTAGTATCGAGTCTCATTTCGAGACCCTTATGATATCTGGAGAGTACTAAATCAAGACTCGATTTGCTCCAAAGTGTACATGTAAAAAAGGGAAAAGAAGATTAGTGCAACGATATTCATTCGAAATATGAATCAGATCACTACCACAAGTCAACAAAGTGAAATGATATAAATTGTCTTATTAGGAATATAGGCTTGGTTGTCCACACAGGACTCATATGCAAATCAATTAAAGAGACACATAGTGCGCCCTTTTTTCTTACTCACAAACAGAACCTTCTGTGACATAACTAAAGGCTTGGTCACATAACTTTACATTTTATAATACTTAGTTGGCTTAAACAACTAACATTGCAGTTGTATTTATACAACATAATGAGAATACATTCTACATCAAGGTTGCTGGTTTGAGTAATGAAATCTGCACATGATTTCAAATATTTCTATCCTATTACTAGTATAAGATTAACAAACACTCTTGAGGAATATCTAATGGGATTCAAGGAAAGCCTTGGAGACATAAATATCGGAGAAAGAGAACTTATATGTTTTGATGATAAGAAATTCATCGTACAAAGGGGAACATAAAGTATATACATAAATATAAATACTAATGGCTAAATAATTTCTAACAAACCAACAAACACAGAACGACTTTCCAAACATAAATGTTTTTAAAAAAAAAAAGAAATCGACATGAAACATGTTGAATATTGTATTTTTAGGCAAAAGGGGAAAGAAAGCATCATTTTTTGGGACACATAATGAAGCACAAAACAGAGTTTAATAACTTTCCTAACAATATTATCTCAATGCAAATAAAATCGAGAAGAAAACTCTTTCTCATACGCCAACTAGTGTATTCATGCTCCAACAGTAAAGACACCATAAAGAGGAGATTCAATTTTTAGATGAACTGACCTTTTGGGGTGTAGTGAACTGAGGCATCATCAGCAAGTCTCAGATCTACACCCCTATTGCGAACAAAAGCAAGACTGACTCGAGTGAGTTAAAAATATCGAGTCTCTATTGCGGCTATCAATAGAGAAGAATGAAGCTAAAGAAAACATTAGTAAAAATGTTATCAAGATTTTGGATGAAGGAGGTGGATGAAAAGTTGTTGAAACTTGTTCCAAACAATGATATTTATAGACATATTTTCTTGGGTCAACCCCTTGAGCGGGAATTGCATTTGAATTTGATCAAAGTAATATTTCAAATTCGATCATTGCCATCCAGACCACCCTCACGTGATTTTTTGTAGCGCGTGCCTGAAATTGTGATGATTTGACTACTATTTCGAGATTTGCTGAACTATGGAGCAAGAACAATGAACATTGATGCTCACCATGTGAGCTGCCATCACGAGACGAAGACAGCGAAATGAGTTTTCACAAAAATGGCCTGTACTATCACTGATTCTTCCGGTATATCTTATATCTTTGTGGAAAAGGGAAAAAGTCATTTTAGGGGCGGATGATTTTGGGTAGGGATTACAATCAGGCGGATGCGGGGTGAGTTGTGCTCAATTCATAAATTTTTTAAACTGTCTCACCCCGTCCCGCATAGATCCTACTTAAATTTTATTTTATTTTAGTTTTTAATGGAATTTAGTTTTTTTTTGCTAATTAAAGTCTCAAAATTAATTAACTATTTTTAGTTGACATTTTAACAATTATTTTTTAATCGTTAATTAAAAGTTTCTAATTAACATTTTAATAACTACCAATTACCGAACATGTCTAGTTTAAATTTTAGAAAAAAATAAAATAAAAGTCAATGGTTAATATAAAAAATTTAAATCTTTTATTTTTACTAATTACAAAGATTTAATTTCTTCGAATTTCTATTTGATTTTTTAAACCCGTGCCGCATTAGTTTTTAAAATAACTACTTCAACTCATTCCACCCTAAATAACTTTAAACCTACCCCGCACCGCATAGCTTTAAATCTGCCTCACACAACCCTGTTACCATCCCTAATTTTGGGATTAGGTTCAGGGATGAATTTGGCTGAAACATTTGGGCCTATTCAAGGTAAATGGGATGTATTTTGGGTGCAAAATATGGGTTGCTAATGAATTAAAAAAATTAATTGGATGCAAGATATATGGTAGTTTGGTTTGTTAGTTTTTTTCTTCTTTAAATTAATTCTTTTGAGCTTCTAAGTTAATAACTACTGTAACATATAATCTATATGTAGAAAATTAAATACTAATATTATAATTTTCTTATAATAATTTAGCATAAATATAAATTTAAAATATTGACTTATAACTAATTTAATATGTAAGAAACTTGAAAGAAGATGATGACAATAGAATGTTTAAAAGATAACTTTGTTACTAATTCTAAAAGAAATGATGATCATAAACCTAATTGTATCAGTATCAGGAGCAGTAGCAATAGTAGAAAGTGTTAATATTAATAGCAAATAATAATAAAATATTTATTAATTTAGACGCTCAAAAAATATAATTTGAAGAAAGGAGGGTCAAAATTCTGTGTCAACATCGCTATGATAGATAGATAGACATAGTATAATCTCTCTTAGACCCTCTTAGCTAAGATAGACTCACCAACAGGAGTGTATATGTTGAAAGGTTCAAGAAGACACTCAAGGATTTTATCAAATTTATTAGCTAAATATGGAGTTAAAAATGACACAGTGACACCTGGATCCATCAAAGCATAACAATCAAAGAAAAAGACTTGAATCATACCAGTGACGATGTTTGACGAGTTCTCTGATCCTGGTGACTATCCATGACATACAAACAGTTTGTACTCCCGCCCATGCCAGAAGTAGCACCCCTCTAATTCCTGTAAACTAGTGGTGTTGGCGCAGAAGATTGGGGCTTGCTGGCTCACATTGGACATTCTCTCTGAAAATGACCCACTTAGACATACTTATAACATACATTCCCTCCCTCACGACATTCTCCCAAGTGGAGCATGCCACACTTGCCACATGGTGGGTTGCCTTTGAAACCTTGAGTTGCACATGCTTGTGACTAAGGACTCTGTGCTTTGAAGTTCGTGGATCTCTATTCATTCCTGATTCTGGGTGCAGGCACATCTAGCAAATGATGGAGCTGGCCTAGATGGTCTTGTATGAAAATGACTCCCATTCTCGTTGTCTCTCTTACCAACCTCATGTTCAGATGTCTTAGTTCGCTTGTTTATATCCTCTTCCCTATCCCATAGCTCTCCTTCTCTGTTTGTTGCACATATGTCATCAGACTGCCAATATCCATATCTCCAACCAACATTGCTCCCCTTCCCTTTTTCTTTGTCGATCGCCCTAGTCCAACTACATACAAGCACATCCTACTTCTCATATCAACAACTATCTTTGGAGCATAAAGGAACAACTGAGTAAACTTAAGGTTGTACTCTTGGACAATCATAGAACCCTGTTTCAAGTTCAAAAATTTTCTTACCTTAGCCTCTCTCAACTCTCTCAGGAAGAAACGCCCCAAGAAAACTTCCTTAAACATTGCCCAACTCAGGATTGATGCACCCTCTCTTCTAGCTTTTCTCTACTAGTCAAAACACAGTTTGGCAACACTCTTGAACTAGTAGGTAGCCAACTCAACCCATCAGTATCACCCACATGCATCACCTAGAACACTTTCTAAAGCTCATCAATATGATTCTCTGGATCCTCATTTGATGTAACCCCAGTGAACTCAGGCAGGTTTATCCTAAAAAAACTCATGGATCATGGATATGTTTGGAGCATTTTGTCTACGTGCTCCTTATCGATCCATTGGTGTTATCAGTCTTAGCCAAAGTCTGAATGGCCTAACGAAGTTCAACAATGGTGGTGTCAGCCTATAGGGGATTCTCTACAGGCATAGTTAGGCCTCATTTCCCCTTAAGAACTTGTTGTTTAGGTTGGTTCACATTCTGTCTAGCTGGGTATCTTTATGCCCCTAACTTGCCCGGTTGCTCTTCTTAAAGGCATGATCTGAAATAAAAACACGAACATACGAATTAGAAGAAAGCTTTCACAAAGTTTAACTCTATCGCACAAACGCAAAATATGAAAGAAGTGAGACAATTCCTAATATCCTATTGCCTCCTATTTATAAGTGTGGTGCGGAACACACCTATAATAAAAACTCTACTACACACAGCTTCATAGACTCCCTAGGACACTTGAACTCTTTATCTGATACCAAGTTTTTCATACCTTGGGAAGGTACCCTTGATATGTCCAGTACTCAAAAATCATTACTGGTCCCCAAATGAACCACTTGATCTGATCACTTGTCTAATCAATAGAAAAAGACTCAACTAATCAAGAATAATCTTAGATAACGTAACATAATCAATAACTCAGTAGATAATGGTCAAAGGCCAACAAATCGAATTCAATTCAATCATAAGAATAGTATGAAAGAAACTAGTAAAGAGACAAAATCGAAATCAGTCTATCTTTGTATAGTCTATGAAGTTTCTATCACTACTGTCTAAGTGGTGCCAATGATAAGTTCATGGCTACGTCAAAGAAAAATGAAAGACTAAACTCAAAGCAAGAATAATATAAGTGGTATCCTCCAAATACAGGGAGGAATTACTAATCAACTGAATGTAAATAGATCCTCAACGGTGCAACTATTGATGATCTCTAGTACTCATCTCTACATCATGAAATGATACAGGTCTAAATAAATGTCAGTACATGGAATGTACGAGTATGTAATATGAAAGAATGGAACGTGCATTGAGGTATAATAACATTAGCTCAAATAACTCAGATCGGAAAGATAAGAAACTCAATCAAAATGTTATATGCCTAAAGTAAGAATATGGCTTAGATAGATACCAATCGTATACAATTCAATCCAAATATTAGAGTACTATCAATATCAATCTGGAGTTTCTCTTATCCGACAACAATCACTTATGAGCCAGTGATCGTACAACAAGTTTGTTGTTGTTACCAGAACCGTCCAATACTTTACCAGGATAAAGGAGGAATCTACCAATCATGGATCCAGGCGAATCAATCAAGTCCTTTCAAGGGAAAATAAGGAATTCATTAGATTTATGATTCAATTTTCACCTACATTTGGCTATGTAGTTATTGAGTTCAAATTATTATTTACTCTTACTCAATTTGATGCTCGATACTCCTCTCAGGACTCAATGCTCATAAGACAGTATCCAATCAGTTCAATCTATCTGTTCAACAATTCTCATGGACTCTTACTAGTTAATCAAGTCTAGATAAATCAAACCTTTCAACCATCCAATCTACCCAATCAATTCTAATCACATCATTCAAGAGTAGTTTAGATATACATTTATGACAACGTCTAGTTATATTTAATTATTTGGTTTCAAGTTATGAAAACACAAAGGACCTACAAGTATCATTGAGGCTACATTCATATTGAATTTATCAAAAAAGTTAGGGATGATGTGTTGTGCAAGCTTTCTATATTTTAGGGGTATTTTAGTAAAAGTTTTCTTAGGTGTAACATTTCCTTTCCCAAAAGATGACATGCCTATTTTGAATAGATGAGACTTTCTGAACAGGTGAATTTGTACCCTTTGCTAGCTATAATAGAGTCTTCCTCTCAGTTTTCGACATTAATTTTCTTTATTTATTCTGCATATATTTTCTCAAAAATAAAGTAGTCTTTGTGTGATTTTGTTGCTATTCTTTGAGTTCGCTGGAGCTATTGAAGTTTGAGGTATCACTACTTCTTTAATATTTATCCATTTTGTCCTAGAAGAAATAATCCATAACCTTGGGTACAGTGAGAGGATTAAATTTCTTAAGGACACACAATGAATTTTGTGAACTCGAATATTTTTTTGTTTCATATTTTACTATTTTTACACTACTGTTTGATTACAAGAACTACCATTTTGTTGTTGCGGAGAGTCTAAACACTTCCTTGTTGTACTTTGAATTTGTCTTAACAAAAATTGAACACATTGCGATTAATGTCCAGGTGATTGCTTGACTGGGTCACTTATACAGTGAAACTAATGGCAACAAATAAACGAATTGGGTCAAATATGAGCGTGTTGAAAATAGATCAATATAAAAGAGTAAATTCAAATAAAAACCTCAAAATGGATTGGGTGACAAAATCATTTGGATAAAGGAATTTTTTGTAAAAATTAATCACCAATTTTAGCGATTTTTTTTTATTGTCATCCATATTAGTACATAGCAATATTATGATAAATTTGTATTTGTATTAAAAGTTAATTGTGCATGCAATATAAATGTATTACTCCCTCTGTTTAAAAAAGAATGATCTAGTTTGACTTGATATGAAGTTTAAGAAAATATTTAAGTCTTTTCAATCTTGGGTCATACATTAAAATTATGTTAAATGTATAAAAAGACCCTTTAATCGTGTGGTCTTAAACATGCTATATGAAAACTTTAAATTAAAATTTTGCAAATAAAAAAAATCATTCTTTTTTAAACAGATAAAAAAAAAGGTTATTGTTTTTGAAATAGATAGAGTATAAGTGTTTAAAATTATATTATACTTTGTTTGGTAAGAAATTAACACAATGTGTATTAAGGTGTGGATAAATATATTATTCATCAGTAAATAGTGGTATTACATATATTTCATAAATAGTTTTGTTATATGTATTAAAGCTGTATTATAAGTATTTAACAAAAAAAATTATTATTATAATAAATGGTAAATATTTTCTTAATATGTATGTATCTATGTAAGTTTTAATAAAATAAAGATTGATCCATAAATTCATAAGTAAATGATACTCTTAGTTTGTAATTCTATATCCGAGCAAATCTTTAATAATAATATGATAACAGATTTGGAAGAAATATTTCATATTATTATTATTTGCTTTACATTCGATGTCAAAGTATATTACACCAAGACCCGACCTGACCCCAACTAAGGAACTGACCTCCAGGAATCGGATCTCGAGTCAAAAGTTGGGTCTTAGGTTTGGATTAGGGTCCCCGATTGAGTCAGGTATGGATTCTATATATCAAATCAGTGGACGATGGGGTCGAGGTTGATTCTTGAGATCGGGTCCTGAGAAATCCTTCACGACCCTTCCAAAATAAGGCAGTTAAATAATTGGAGAAGAGAGCATGCAGAAAAAAGTGCTAAATATGAAACCAAATACTGTACATTTTTTCCTCCGAGGAGTAATAAATAAAGTATAAATAACCCCTTCTCTATGCTTGATGAACCAAACCACCAAGCATTTACACACTGAAATCGTCAAAAATTGGCCCCCTCAACTCTCTCCTGTAAACGAAAATACACATAATGATTGGGGCAGATCATGAATATTTTTTTAAGCATGGCCTTACTCATCGCTATGATCCCCATTATCTACCCTCTTCCCTGAACCAGTAGGAAGTGCTTCCCTGCAAGTGCCAATTACAAGTTAGTGAGCTTCTGCTAGTTCAGTAATGTCTACCTTATTCATTACAAATAACCTGTCCCTCAAACATAGTTCCTACTCGTATTGCAAACAATGAAGGAACTATCAAAATCCTTCACCTATCAAAAGGTTTCTTCTTAACTCCTTCCTTGGAGAAGAGGTCCCCATTATCTTCTATGGTTTTATGCATGTGTAAGCTGTCAAACTAGCTTATAAATATTTTAAAGCTTATCTACTCAGTAGATGAATATCAGAAGTGTTTGTTTATACGTTAAAAGACTTAAGTTGGTCACCCATAACTACCACTTTATAGCTATCGGTTTATCCCAAATATTAATTATAACTTTCAAAAAATTCTTCTTAAAAAAGAAACTCCTAATTATCTTAATAGTTATAAGCACATTTCAATCACCTTAATAGAAAATGCACTTATGGACAACTTTTTTTTACAAAATATATTTAACGGCTTATTTATAAAATTAGTTATTAATATTAAGGGGTGATTAGATTCACTTGTACTTAGAAACTATTCATACATACCATTGCTATTAGCAAATAGTCTCAATCTATTTTTCTTTGAAACTAAGGGAGCTTTAGCATAGATTGGATAAATCCCCCGCGTCGAAATACTTCCATAAGCAAAGTCCAAATTTATTGTTATAAATTAATTAAAATTACACTTGAAATTAGAGTTAGACAATTTTCCAACAATATAAGAATATGACTGAATTTCTTCCGGACCAAGGCAAATATGAGATACTAGTTATAATAAGGGACAAAATTAGGAAACTTATTTTTTTTAATTTTATAAAAGGGTATCTTTGTCCCTTTGAATTCAATCAATTGAACATGTTGCGGTCTACTGACCTGCATCTGGGACTCCAGGGGCATAATGTTCCACCTGCAGCTAATGTATCTGCAATTGGCCTTATTATCAAAATAACCTCCCCTATCACCACGCACCATGCAACCGCAAGGTCCATCGCTAGAACAACATATCCATGTATAGGCTCTGCCGGTTGCCACAATGGTGACAATCCTAAACAAAGAATTTGTATCGGCAACAATATCATGAATGATGTCGCAAACATGTTCAACCGTACCCGAATTTTCTTGTTGATCACAAATGCCACAACCTTCCAACATGACAACAAAAATGCTAAAGAATAAGCAATGCTGAATAGTCCAAACACAATGCAACTTAACAACGGGTATGTGCAGAGCACCGATTTATTTCCAAAATGGTCAGTTGAAAGGTAAGAACTTGCGTGCATATATTTGGGTAGTTGTGCCTCCAATGGCAAGAAGAACACGAAAAATGTTTGCAATAGGAGAATAGGAGAACAAGCTAAACAAACGAGTGCAACACCCCAAGTTCGAAAAGGATTTTGTGTCTTGATCGACTCGTTGACCAAGAAAAGAAGAGTAATTAGGAAACCCGGTTCGAAGAATCCCAATGAGAGAACCACATGAACCTTACAAATCTCGGCTTGTTGATCGAGGGAAAGAGATGGAAAAAAGGGATAAAGATATTTTCGGCGAATAAAAGGTAAACGAATAACTTCATTAACAGCCCAAAGAGAAGCAAAGAGAACGAGAAGAAATCTTACAGCCCAGAGAGAATTGAAGTTCTGTAGATGAGGCAATTGACGGGATCTAATTCGGAGATGAAAAATAAAAGCGACAGAGAAAAGGGAAAGAAGAAGAATACCAAAAACAAAAGCAATTGTAGCAAAATCAGAAGCACCGTCGACGACAGGAAGAGCCGGGAGGAGAATAACGGGTTTAAAAGTTGGATCTGTTAATAATAATTCAAATGGAGAAGGAGAAGCAGATGAAATCAAACGGGGCGAGGAGGACAACAAGCCATGGGGAACAGAAGAAAGAGGAGCGGGGGATGAGAGGAGTCTCATAGGATGAAAAAGTGGGTGATGGCCGAGGACTTTGAAGTCCTGGCCGGCCTGCCGGTGATGGAAAAAGGAATAATTTGTTAATGAAGAAGAAACTATCCTGGAATTGCATAATTTTTTGGGGGGAGAGAGAAGAGAGAGGGGGAGGGAAAGGTTGTGATTTTTTCCTCTCTTCTTCTTCTCCCAACCGACAGTAAAATTGGATTTTCGAAATTTACAGAAGAATTTTGGGGAGAAGGAGAGAGAGAAAAATAGAGAACAGAAAAAGATTGGTAGGTGGATTTTGTGAGAACACTCCTAATACTACGCTATTTATTCGCTTCTCCTCATTTGAATTACTTGTCTTTCATAATTAATTTATCATATGGTCTTTTAGTAGTTGTTTGACTATTGTATTTGGACATAATTTTATGTCTTATACAAACTTTAAATTTTTTTGTAGAGTAGGATTTTGAATTTTAAATTATGATTTTAATTTTTTAAAATATAAAATTTGATTGATATTTTGTAAAAAAAAAATCATCGTTTAAAGTTTTGTAAAAAGAAAATGCATGTTCGATGTTTATATTGTAAAAAAAATGCATGTTCAATGTTTATATATCATATGCATCATTTAGAAGGATTGTGTTAAGGAATAGGAATAACTTTGTTCGATGTTAATGTATTACATGTATCATGTGGAAATATTATATTAAAGAATAGCTAGTTATTATTATTATTGATATTTTGAATCAATGATTTTTTGTATAATTATGTGTATTTGAAAGTTTGTAATAGTAAATATTAAAAAAAATGAAAATATGTGATTTTTTGTTTTATCCTATATTTAAAACAGTAAAAGATGAAAAGAAAAAAAATATTTGAGTCCATAAAATTCATGATGTGTCATTAAGAAATTTAATCCTCTCACTCTACTCGAGGTTGAGGATTATTTTCTTCCAGAATAAAATGAATAAATGTTAAAGAAGTAGCAATACCTCAAATTTCAATAATTTCAGCGAACTCAAAAAACAGAAATGAAATCACACAAAGACTCAACTTTTTTTTGTAAGAAAATATATGCAGAAGAGGCAAAAAAATTTGATGTCAAAAATTGAGAGGTGTCTCTATTTATAGCTATCAATAGCTGCAAACTCACATGTTCAAAATAGACTCATCTATTTAAAATAAACTTATTTGTTCAGAATATTCATGATGCCTTTTGGAAAAGAAATGTCTATTTGAAAGAAACAAATCCTTTTCAAATAGTTTTGCGAAATTAATTAATTAATTTTGCTAATTAATTTCATATATTTAATTAATCAATAAATAGTCTATGAATTAACTTAATTAATAAATTATTCATAAATTATATAATTAATAATTATTTTAATAAATTAATTTAATCAGTGATGTCAAAAAAAAATCTAATGAGAATGATAAATTTTGTCTAAAAGTTTATAAATCGATCATAACATTTGTTGAAATTAAAGTTATAGCCGTAGTCATAGTCATATCTATAGTTGTAGTTGTAGCCGTAACAAAAGTTGAAGTCGTGCCGAGCGAGTGACAACGCACCGCCGCCTAGGATTATCCTCTACTTAACCCTCTATGAGCATGAATAAATATTTTCTAATATAAGGATAAAATTTTCCCTTTATTCTACCAATAAGGGAGAAATAATTCTTCATTTTTTCTTTACTTGGTTCTCCCACATTTTTCATTTTTTATTTTTCAATTCACACCTCGCTTAAAACAAAAAAATTTCTACATGAATGGAAAATGACAATTTTTTAAAACATACGCATAAAAAACTGTGTGATTCATAAGTAAGGATTAATTGCATCTGGATAAGTAGGTTTTCCTTTGAACTTTTCATATTGAGTATATATCAGATATACTCGGTCAATCAGTAAATTTGATATCGTTGAACCTTTGAGCTTTGATGTATACCTGGATAACATAAATCACACAATTAACTCTTTAACTTTTTTTTGTTCTCATTATTTTATTTGTTTTAGTCATGAACACTTTCTAGTTCATTAGTGCGTAGAGAACTAGCCTTACTGAATTTTCTTTGAAGTGACTTACACTTTTCACTGACATTAGTGATTTCTAAATGTGTTATACCATAGATACACAATTTGATATATCATGTATCAAACTTAGAAACCACTAAAAGGTCCTGATGCCTATCATTGTCACTTAACATTGTCTCATCATAGAATGGACCATAAAAAATATTATGACAATGTTGAACTATCACCAAGACTTTGTTTGATCTCCTTGAACCTAGATCTTAGGATCTCTATTTTTCTAGGTAGAGTTACTGCCACGATGATTTGTAAATGGTCATAGTTCCAATCTCATTGATTATCTTTCAACTTCTTCTCTAGTTAGGCCTTTTGTTAGAGAATCTGACACATTATCCTTTGACTTTATATAGTCAATAGTGATAGTTCCATTAGAGAGTAGTTATGTAAGGCTCCACATGTTAAAAGATTAAGATTCAAAAAGAGAGCGCAGGATTGAGCTTGGTGCAGTGTTCTATGAACCAATCTACGACTCGTAGTTGAGATCACAAGTTATAAATAGGAATCATAGAAAGGTCAAGGACTTAGTAAAGTTTTGAAGTCTAGGAGTTGGGGTACAAAAGGGTGTCTATGACCTGTAAAAGGAACTATTGATCATAGACATAGGCTCCTAAACAAGAGGATCAAGTTGGATTTCTAAAGTAGAAAAGTTTCACTAGATGATGACATCAACAAACTGTAGTCCTATCCATGACACATAAAATGGGTTTCGTGGTTTGGGTTCTAAAAAGGTGAATTTTTATAAGTGTGGGTGGGACTACAAAGGATGTTTATGACCTATAGTTTAAACTATGGGTCGTAGAAGAGTGCTCATAGAAGTGGGGTTCAGAGACTGATTTTAAGAACTTAAGGGTGTAACCAAACGAAAATTGTGACCTATGGTCATAGACTGATCTATAACCCGTATATCAAACTTATAGATGGGCCCCAATAGATTTTAATAAAAGTAAAATTTAGCATTTTTCTTGCACCCTAAGTCCAATACTATGTTGTTTTATGCTAAAATTGACCTATATCAATCCCCAACCATATCACAACACTCTCATTCTCTTTTAACTCCAATTTCTTCCAAATATCTTGTAAGCTCTCAACTCTCAAGACTTAAGAAGACAAGAAGCTAGGGTTTCAAGGTCCTCTTCCCCAATCTCAAGCTTCTTTCTTAGGTTTCCAATACAAGTATGAGGGTTTTATTTGTAGGTTTATTCCACCTATGAATCCCTAGTAATCTCATTATTTTACTTAGTTTCAAGTTATGAAATCTTTATGAGTTTTATAATATCCCATCGAATATTTATACCATGATGTATTTACTACCTAATGATGTATTATGCAATGAATTTATGATATATTATGAAGGTTTGACAAACTACAAGACTTTTTAATGGATTGCTACCTAGGGTTTTAAATGTTATGGTGTGTTGTTTTATGAATGATTTGAATTGACGATTTTTATGAAGATTATATATTCCTTTTACATTATATGCTTTTAAATCTTACATGCATCAAACCCACCAAGTTTTATGCTATGTTCAAATGAAGCATGTTATTAAAGATATGGGTTTCAACTATATGTTTATGAAAGTTGAAAAGTATTTGTGGAAGCCTTTTTATGAATGTACAAAGATGGTGAAAGACAATTCTCACCAAAGATGGACCATCTTGTGAAATGATAACTCTCACTTGAATGAATTCTAAGGTTTTAACAAGCTACTCCTAATATGATGAAGTTATGTTTCAAAGCTAAGAATGTATATGGATATGATCAGGTTATAAATATTTCGTGGGACTTGACTTAGCACTGAACGGGACCTGAGGTAGGGTTCGGTAAGGAAGTACTAGTAGAAACCTCCTATCTCATTAACTATGTGCCACCATAGGATCCTTGTCGGCTAAGGCTAATGGATCCACAAAAGCATAAAGTTAAAGAAATATGTGCATGCATAAGTTATTGGAGTTCTACTTGGCATGTAGTCTCCCTATCCAACATAAGGGATTATGTTGGATTCCATATAGTAGCTCAGATAGTCTTACATATCGATTATGGTATCCTCCCATATAAGTATCAATATGATGACTTGAGATGTTTATGTCTCTCCCAATCATTTTAAAAAATATATTGATCATTCATCATCTCTTGTGCTTTATCCCCTTGTTATGATTATGCATATTGTTTGGTAGGATATTATGATTTCCTTGCCGCATTGCATCTCATATACTTAGTACATTCAAAGTACTAATGCATATTTTTGCCTACATGATCTCACTGTGTAGGGACTGGTGCTCCTCCTCCTCCGCGTGATTAGCTTTTGATCATTTGAAGACTACTTGTGGTGAGTCCATCTTTCTTTCAAGTTTGATGTATTAAGAATTTTAGGCTATCTTATTGTATCTCTTTTGCTACTTTTGATTTAGGGTGAGCTAGGGATATGACTTAATCCCTGCCAAGTCTTAACCTAGAGGTATTGTTAGACATGTATGGATGTTTATGACTTAACTCTTGTTTGACGATTGGTTTTCCCTTAGTCCCACTTCCCCTTATTTGATTTCACATTAATTTATGTTCATTACCTATGAAATTCTTGATGAATGCTAAGAGGCTTGGGTGAGGTTCCTTCGGGTTCTTTATTTTTTTTGTGTTACGACTAGGTATTAGGCTTGGGTAGTGACAAACTTGGTATCACAACCTGAGGTTTTGAAGTGGTCCTTGGAGTCCAGCATACCGAGTCGAATAGGGTCCTATCCAAGGTTGTGAAGTGCACCACAACTATGAATAGGAGATTATAAGGCGTTTAGGAAACTTTTTCTTTTTTCATGAATCATGTTATGCCCTAGAGATGTCCTAAGATTTCCCTTATCTAACGAATTGTTCTTTGCAATTTTCTAGATCATGTCTCCAAGAAAAATGCCTCCATAAGAGACTTCAATGAGGAACACATTTCTCTTATCCCACAAGAAGATGGGGTTCCTCATGCAGAGTTTTAGGTCGCTTTTACCATGTTGTATCAAGCTATAGCCAACCAAGTCAACCAAGATATCGTTCTCCCTCCTTAAGCACCTACCCCAACTACTAGAATTTGAGACATTATGAGAATGAATCCACCCAAATTCCATGATATAAAAGTGGATGAAGACCTAGTGCAGTTCCTAAATGAGGCTTATCGAATTATAGAAATCATGGGAGTATCTCCATATGAAAAAGGCCGACTTCGTGGCTTATTAACTCAAGAGCATCGCCAAAGTATGATATGATTAATAGGTTGGTGAGAGAGGTGAAGAAGTGGGATCAATTGCTTGGGAAGAGTTCAAGGGTGCCTTCCTAGATTGATTCTTTTTGTTGGATCTAAGGGAGGTCAAGTTCCAAGAGTTCATATACCTTCACAGAGGTAACATGAGTGTGAGGGAGTATTCCCTCAAGTTCACCAAATTGTCAAAGTATGCACCATTCATGGTTTCTGATCCAAGAGGAAGAATGAGAAATTTCATCTCTAATGTGTTGGATTTCATTTTTAAGGAGTGAAAGACCTTCATGCTAGTGAAGGATATGTTATCTCCTGACTCATAACCTATAGAAAACAAATTGAAGATAAGAAGTTGGGAAAGTGTGCTAGGGAGTCCAAAATGGCTTGGATTGAGGGGTGGTAGATTCTCCCACCAAAAAGCCATAAGTGTTAGATATGGTAAATTCCATGATGGTTAAAGGCAAGTGGGTTAAGTTTCAACCAATGTTACTCCTCCAAGGTTCAACAAGGACAAGATGATTAAACCTAAGATGCAAGAGGTCTGGGTGCCAAACTCTAAGATGTAAGAAGTATGGAAGAGGTCACCACAGTGAGTGTTTTGTCGGGTACGATGTATATTATAGGCGTGCACCACCATCCCAAGAAGTGTACAGGTGTTGGTGCTAGGCCTCAAGTCCAAAGAGTGCAAT
Organism: Solanum aculeatissimum; assembly: GCA_038996855.1. Taxonomy (NCBI): domain Eukaryota; kingdom Viridiplantae; phylum Streptophyta; class Magnoliopsida; order Solanales; family Solanaceae; genus Solanum; species Solanum aculeatissimum. The sequence goes on along the minus strand of JBCEWC010000417.1, from coordinate 24,517 downwards.
ATGGGAAAGTTAAAGAAGGTGGTTAATGCACCAATCATTTCTATGCTTTGCACGCTAGGCAAGAGGTGGAAAACACTCTAGGTTTTATCACTGGTATATTGAAAGTTTTCAATTTTAATTTGTATGCGTTATTAGATCCGAGTGACAATTTATATTTTGTTACTCCCTCCCTTGTAAATAAATTTGATGTATGTCCCAAAGTATTACTTGAACATTTTGAAGTTTGTACTCTCGTGGGTGAGTCGGTTGTTGCTAGAAAAGTCTATAAAAATTGTCCCATGCCTATCTTGCATAAAATTATTTCTTTGTGATTTTATTAAGCTTTCAATGGTTGATTTTGATGTCATTCTTGGGATGGACTGGTTACATGCCTCTTATGATTTCATTGATTGTAGAACCTATGTAGTTAAATTCTAATTTTTGAATGAGTCCATTCTTGAGTAGGAAGGTAGCCACTCTATGTGCAAAGGCCAATTCATTTCCTACCTTAAACCCCGTAAAATAATATCTAAGGGGTGTGTCTATCATCTCGTGAGGGTTAGGGATGTCACCTTCAAGGTTCCCTCTCTTAAGTTGGTTCCCATTGTCAATGAGTTCCTTGATGTCTTTCTTAATGAATTGCCCAATGTTTCTCCCAAAAGGGAAATAAATTTTGGTATATGTCTTATCCCCAATACCCAATCTATCTCCATTCTTCCATATTGTATGGCCTCAATAGAGCTAAATGAGTTGAAGGAGAAATTGAAGGATTTATTGGAGAAGGGTTTTATTAGGCCAAGTAGGTCTTCATAGGTGCTCCTGTATTATTTGTGAGGAAGAAGGATGAGTCACTTCGAATATGTATAGATTATCGACAATTGAATAAGGTGACCATAAAGAATAGGCATCCACTTTCAAGGATAAATTATTTGTTTGATCAATTACAAAGGGCTAGGTACTTCTGCAAGATTGATCTCCAGCTTGACTATCATCAACTAAGGGTAAAGGAATGTGATATTCCCAAGATGACTTTCCAGACAAGGTATGATAACTTTGAATTCTTGGTAATGTCATTTGATTGAAGTAATGCACTAGCAGTGTTCACGGATCTAATGAATAGGGTGTTCAAGCCTTGTCTTGATGTTTTTGTTGTGGTTTTCATAAATGATAGTGTATTCTTAAAGTAGGGAAGAGAATATGGACCACTTGAAAGTTGTGCTCAAAACTATGACGGAGAGGCAATTATTTGCCAAGTTTAGCAAGTGAGAGTTTTGGTTGGAAGAAGTGGATTTTCTTGGGCATATGGTGTCCGATGAGGGAATTAAGGTTGATCCTAAGAAGACAAATGTGGTGAGGAATTGGCCTAGACCATTATCTCTTTTGGACATTAAGAGTCTTTGGGGTCCAGTCAAGTATCATAGGAGATTTATTAAAGGGTTCTCCTCTATTTCATCGCGTTTGATAAAGTTGACTCAAAGGCACAGTTTGCGTAGAGAACAAGTGTGAGAAGAGTTTCTAAACCTTGAAACATCGACTAAATTCAGCTCAAATTTTGACCTTATTGAAGGGTACCGAAGGGTTTGTTTTGTATTGTGATGTTTCATGGGTCAAATTGAGATGTGTATTCATGTAACATGGAAGGGTCATAACCTATGCCTCAAGTAAATTGAAGGTTCGTGAAAGGAACTACCCAACTTATGGTCTTGATCTTGCTGCGGTTCTCTTTGAAATGAAAATTTGGTGCCATTTTCTCATGGGGTGCATGCAGATATGTCCACTGACCACAAGAACCTACAATATGTGTTTAGTCCAAAGGTTCTCAAACTACGGCAAAGGAAATAGCTAGAACTTCTAAAAGATTATGACATTGACTGTGATGTATCATCCGAGTAAGGCTAATATGGTAGCTGACACACTTAATAGGATGTCTATGTGTAGTGTGTCTCTTATTAAAGATGGGAAAAAAGTTAGCAAAAGATGTGTACTGTTTCGCCCGTTTGGGGGTAAGGTCAAGTGGCACTTGTGATGATGGTGTTCTTGTGCAAAATGGTTCCAAATCATCTTTGATAGAGGATATTAAGGCCAAACAAGACTTAGACTCGACATTGATAGAGTGGATGAGGTTGGTGGTTGATAAGAAAATAAAAGCTTTCTCTTAATGGAAAGATGGTATCCTCAATTATAAAGGGTGGTTGTGTGTCCCCAATATAGATGGCTTAAGGGGGATGTATTTTGGTAAGGCTCACAACTCATAATATTCCATCCACTCGGGATCCACCAAGATGTATAGAGACATAAGAGAGGTGTATTGGTGGAACGAAATGAAAAAGGATATAACAAAGTTTGTGGCAAAATGCCTAAATTGCTAACGAGTGAAAACTAAATATCAAAGGTCGGGTGTCCTAACCCAAGATTCAAATCCCCACTTGGAAATGAGAGGATGTAAACATGGATTTCATAGTAGGATTGCCTCGTACTCGAAAGCAATATGACTCTATTTGGGTGATTATTGACAGAATGACAAAGTTGGCCTATTTTCTACCAATAAAGCCTTCATATAGTGCACAAGATATGCTAAGTTATATATCCATGAGATGGTAAGGCTGCATGGGATGCTGTTGTCCATTATATTAAATTGTGGTGCCCAATTCACTTTTCATTTTTGGTAATCATTCCAAAGGGTCTTGGTACCAAGGTAAAGTTAAGCACCACTTTTCATCCTGAATTTGATAGGCAAGCTGAAAGAATGATTCAAACACTTAGGACATGTTGAGAGCATATGTGTTGGATTTCAAAAGAAGTTAGAATGATCACCTACCACTTATCGAGTTCACCTACAATAATAGTTATCAGTCTAGCATAGAGATGGCATCATTTGAGGCTTTGTATGGGAGATGATGTAGGTCTCCGGTAGGTTGGTCAAAGTTTGTGAGATGACTTTGATTAGACCCAACTTAGTTTTGGATTCCATAGAGAAGGTGAGACTCATAAGGGAGAGGTTGAAGATGGCTCAAAGTCATTAAAAGTCATACTCCGATGACAGAAAGAGAGATCTTGAGTTCAATATGGATCATTGGGTCTACTTTAAGGTTTAACCCATGAAGGGTATGGTTCAGTTAAGTAGGAAGGGTAAATTGAGCCCTAGATACATAGGGCCTTATCAAATTCTTAAGTGGGTTAAAAATATGACTAACAAATTATAGTTGCCATCATAAATGAGTATGGTTCATCTGATGTTTTATGTATCAATGTTGAGGAAGTTCATGGGTGATCCAAATTATATTGTGTCATTTGAAGATGTAAGTGTCAAAAAAAACTTGAATGATGAGGAGGTTCTAATTGAGATCCTAGACCAGCAAGTCAAGAAGTTAAGGAATAAGAAAGTTGCATTTGTCAAAGTCCTTTGGAGGAATCAATGAGTTGAAAGCACCACATGGGAAGCGAAAGTGGACATGATGAAACAATACCCCTGTATCTTTTACACTACTCAAGCCTAAGGTATCAAACTATTATTGCAAAAGACCTCAATTTCCTTGCATCTCAGTTTCTACTGTCATCTAAGAACCCGACCCTTGGGAGACCTTAACATTGCTTAAAAGTTAAATTCCAAAAGTTTTTGGCCTAAGGTGTTAACTAAGAAGCACAACCACTGGCCGTGGTGTGTCACTTGGAAGGTCCCTTGGGGATGGTTCCAGCTCCTCCTTGTGGTTTCTTGACATTTTGGCCAAGGTTCCCTTTTAAGGAACCCTTCACAGCCCACGCTGCACTCCACGGACCATGTAGGGTACCTTGGAGGTGGCCTTGGTCCATATTGGATGCTACCTTGGTGGTTTCATATAAAGGGTTCCACCACGGAACCTTTCACGATCCGTGGTGCACACCATGACCCATGAAGGGTCTCGTGGAAGGCAGCCTCCACTTGAAGCCCATGTTTTGGCAAAGTGTGCACACTACGGAACCTGTCATAGCCCGTGGTACACACCAATAGTCTGTGTAGGGGTCATCTAGTGCACTACGTGAAATCTTGACCCTGTTTCGTTAAGGGTATTTTTGGTACTTTAGCCTTAACCCTTGGTCTTTTAGGACTTTTTAGCCTATTCTAAGGCCCTTAAGTCATGAATTAACTATTTTCTTCACTTCACTCTCATGTTAACACTGACTCTAGAAATTTAAATTCCTAAAACTCCATTCAAGCCAAGCTTTAAAGATTCAAGTCAAGGAATTCATGGGTGCTTCGATCTCAATTCTAATTCATCTTATTTCTCCTAATTTCTTCAAGGTATGTGTGGTTTCATTCATGGTTCTCATTCAATCATGAAGCCCCAAAACCTATTTCTCCAATTTCATGATTTCTAAGTATGATTTACAAGTGAGTTTTGAAATTTAGCTTCAATTTGATGAAATTAAGTTATGGGTTGATTTCAACTGATGATTCTAACATGATTTAAGTCTTATTATGATAATTTACATGGATTTTATGAGAATTAAAAATGCATGTCCCTGTCTATGATGAATTATGAATGGGTAATTTTAAGTATGTCTCAATTATTGACTATTAATAAGACTCAATTCATCAACATGTTCCATCGACTCAAGTTATGGGGCACATAGAAGAATAAAATTCATGTTTTAGTTAGTCTTACATACTTGGAAGTTTGAATCTTGGAGTAGCTTAGAAGAATCCTCAAGTTCTCTCTTCAAACCCTAGTTTTCTTCTCTCTTGAAATCTTGTTCTATGTTTGGAGGATGTGTTTTAGCATGAAAAGGATCAACTAATATGTTTAGGGCTTAATTTAGGTATAAAAAACTCGAGTCTGGGCTTTAAAAGGGTGGAAAAAGACCAAAATAACCCTTTAGAAAAGGTTGTAAAAAGTCGTCCACGAGACCCTTTACAGCCCGTGAACGTTCCACGACTCGTGGATCACTTCTGTAAACTTTTGGGCACCTTCTTGAGGTTACAAGAACTTTTCATGAGACCCATCCACTACGCATAGATGGATTCGTGAAGTCTAGGGCTAAAATTTGACTTTCTGGACCTTTCCACAAAATCTCACTTTACGGGTCGTACTTCAGTCCACGACCCGTATGTGATTTTGTGGAACTACTCTGCTTTGGTAGTGTTCAGTAAAACAACCATATCGTTTGACTCCGAACTCCAAATTAGGTGAAACCAAGCGTTGAAAATCTAATTCAAAGAGCTTTCATTTGGTAGGTCATGGGACACCTAATTCTTTGTGTGATAAGATTTAGGATCATTTAAAGTCGATCCTTGCATAACCTATCACTATAAACTCAATTTATTGGAAAGTTTTGAACTCGTCTAAGTGTTAAAAGTCTCTTGTGCCCCTAATACACACTCCACATGTAAGAATGAGAATTGAAACATGGGTACATGTACGAATGGAGTTATTGGGTGTCACAAATTAATTTGCACTTTAGTTTTGATCTGGTTTAGTTATTGAAATTATTTTGCACTTTAGCTTTTATTTAGTTTAGTTATTATAATTAACTTGAACTTTAGAATTTTTAAATTATTAAGTTGTTAGAAATTCATTCAAATTTGTATAAATTCTTAACTTTTAAATACTTGAAATTTGAAACTTTAACTTTAAGATTATTTTTAAGTATTTAGAAATTGTTGATACTTTAAGAAATTTCTTAAGTTACCCTTAGGATTATTTTTAACTTAAGAATATAATTTAAAACTTCAAATGTAGGATAATTAAGAACATATTTGAGCTAATTAATTTTTTTTTAAACTTTGAAACAACTTAAAACTTTGTAAGTTATGAATTTCTTTGTTTTTAATGTTTAATTGTGCTTATTATTACGTATTTTTATATGTTATAGTTTTTGTTGATTGTATTGTATTGGTTTGTATTAATACGTTGAATTTAAATATTAATGCAGGTGGACAGCAGAAACTACAGGTTTCTGCTCTTAAAAAAGTTACAGAAAAGTGATGGACAGGGTCCCTTTGTCCATCGCTTTTTTGCAATTTTTTTCAAAAAAACTATCAGAAAAGTGACGGACATGGTTACCTAGTCTGTTGCTTTTTTAAATTTTCATTTTTTTATAAAATTATTTTTTTAAATATTTGTGATGTTGTCCATCGCTAATATTAAATAATTTTTTTAAAAAAAAGTGACTTCGTCAGTCGCATTTGAATTATTTTTAAAAAAAATTGTGACATCATCCATCACTTTTTTGTTACACTGTCCGTCTCTTTTGAAAAAGTGATGAGCACAAAAGCAACGAAAGTGATTGTGTTATTTTTCCATCGCTTTTGAAAAAAAAAGATCCCGTCCATCGTTTTTTTTGTCTTTTTTTTGGCAATTTTTTTGTAGTGATAACCTGTGGTTGGCTAGATTACCATGTGGTTTCCTTTTTGGCCTGATTCTATCCTGATGATTGAGGTCTATGCTTTTATGTACTATCATTTATTGCTAGGTTTGACTTTTGCTTACATGAGATTAGGGGAGAGTTGTCATTAGCCACGGATTGGCAGTGGTTATGGGTTTCGTGGGATACCTAATTTTGAAACTGTCATTGCCTACGTTGACTCTGGGCGCAACACGACTTAGAGTTCTGGATTCGGATATACTGGTTGGGTGAGCGACTGTTGACACCTCATCCCAGATGAAGCTCCTTGTCATTGTTAGAGTGGCAGTGGCCATGTATGTAGTGTTTGATATTTGGTGACGCTCCTCGCCGACCTTGTGATCCTGCGACCACGACTCAGCGCCTGGTGATAGATACGGATTCTAAGGATTGAGCGTCGACTGAGTTTTGGGTCGAGGACCCCTTTGATATTTTGTGAGGCGGGGAACTGTGATTGTTACTTGATGTGAGAAACTATTGATTATTATAGGGGGATTCTTTTCTCCCACAGGGGATATGTTCCATCATTATATTTATGATCAGACCACTTGGCTCTGGCTAACTGCCCAATCGAAGACCAGGTCAGAAGGGGTCGAGGACTCGGTTATTATTGTGATGTTAAGGGTCGAGGGCCCGATTGTTACCCATGGATCCACTCACCTTTTTATACCCTGATTATGTGTGGGTGTACCTTTTTGGCTTATAGGGGTCCAAGGGTTGTTCAAGCTTAGACACTAGAGCCTTACACCCACGTACAATTGACCCTTGTTTTGATGATGTGGAGAGCTGGGCTCTGTGAAGGTTCTATGGGTTCTTTGATGATTCTATGGTTTTTTGTGAAGGCCTAACAATTCTACACTGTGTGTGGGTGTATCTCTCGGGCTTATGAGGGTCCAGGTGGCATACAGGCATAGATAGTAGGGCCTTACACCTATATACAATACTTGTGCTTCTGGTTTGATGACAATTGTGATATGTGTTCTCTCAGTCTCGTCAGATGGTGTGTTTCGTTATATTGTAAGTGGTTCAATTGAGGTTCTAGGGTGATCTGGTGGATCTACTACTTTTAGATTTTAATCTTCCTTATGCATTCATTTCACTCAATTGGCTAATGATTTCTAGGGTGCATATTCTGGTACTCACCCCTACTTCTGCATTTTCCTATGGTGCAGGTCTACGTACTAGTCGGGGGCATTGATTTCTGGGGATCTAGGATCACAGGAGACTTTTTTTAGTGAGAACTGACAGCTCTGGCTTCATCACAATCTCCTTTTTTTGATGTTCATCTTTTGTTGTCAGACTTTCGCCATGTACTATATTACTATATATTTTATAGGAGTACTCTCGGGTTATATATATATATATATATATATATATTGTAATATGTTTTTGGCTCTATATACCCTTTTTTTACTTTGATTACATACAGCTGACTTCCAGGTTCTGGATAGATTCTGTTATATGTTGTGACTATGTTGATGTGGACTTGACTAGATACTAGGACAGGCACCTTTGGGTTGGAATTTTTGGCTTGCTTGTAGGTCGGACCTAGCAGGATCATCATGATCGGAACTAGGTCGTGACATGAACATTGTCAGCAAAGACCTCGGCCAATGCTCACCCATCCAGAAGATAGCTCAAACCTATCAAGAAATTACCTTAGACTCAAATTCAACTGGCATATTACCTTGACTTATCGGCAGAAACCCTGGCTAACATCGACCAATAGAGACCTCAGCTACCAACCCACATGTTACCATACTCATCTCTCGGTCGTAGCCATCACAAGTATCTAATGCATAGATAATAGTGAATGCAATGTGCATAATGTCAATGCTATCACAGTGTCAACATCATAACAATTTTAATATTAACAAAGTATGAATATAATCACTGTCTCAATATCAAATCAATAGTATCACAATATAATATCCATCTCAAAATCAGTATTAATTAATACATAAGATCATATAGATTACAAATCCACAATTAACGCATAAACCAAGAAATCATCATATGAATAATTACACAAACTGAACTCATGATCAAAGCCTAAGATGGTATAATTTTACCCCGAAGTACTCAATCATATGCACATAGGAGCATACAAGGTTCAACCATACTTAACAAAATGTTAGAAGTCCACTTGCCTTAGATAAACACTCATATCAAGTCAAATTCAAAGCTTTCTCCTTCCTACGGTACTCTGAATCACCAAAATTTATTCAAATATAGCATTATAATCACAAAACGAGTCTAATGACACTAAAATTAATCAATGCAGATGAAAAGGGAAAATAGTCAAAAAATTCATACCAAAAAAAGTAATTGGAGTCCAAAAATTAACATGCAAATATTTTCAAAGTAATAAGGAGTTCAATAGTGAAAATCATTTCGAAAACAAAGTTAAAATAAGGGAGAAATCACCAAATTAGTGTTAGGAATCAAAGTTCGAAAAATTCTAAAAATCCACCATTAAAATCCTAAAATTTTAAGTTAAAAGTAATATTTAATCAATAAAAATAAAAGAAATAGGTTAGAAAATAGTTACTCAATTAATTTGCGTTGAAAAAACATAAAGAATTTCTTGAAAATGTAGCTTGAAGTATTTAAAATGGTAGAATATTAATTAAACTCGTCATTAAAAGTTGGACACTGTACAGGTCAACTTAATGCTCCATGAACATGGAGACCCAGGTGTCTCAACACTCCACTAACAGAGAGGCCATGCAGGCATAGTTTCACGAATGCGGGCCCTCATTCTTCGAACGCAGAGGTCTAGTCATAATGACCTCCGTAAATGCAGAAAATGAGGCGCGATCGCAGAGTGTAAGGATAATTGCACCAAAACAGCTAAAACAACAACAACACACAACATCAAAAATTATGAACTACACCCTCAGGGATTCATTCAGAACTCCATGAATACAAAGCAATATAAAACCCTACCAAAAATGATGTTCTGGACTATATGGAATCATAAGAATTTGAATTCGAAACCTCCTTGGCCCAGAATCCAAGAAAGATCATTTAAGCTAATTTCGAACTCAAAAATTTAAAATATTCTTGGAAGATCTTAAATATACAACAAAGTCATTTCTAGCGTTAGTTTCATCATCCAGAACCACTAGAATTGATGGAATTTCGATTTGAGCTCCCAAACTTCGAATTTTAACCAAAGAAAAACCTATGATCCAAAATGAAATAAATTCAAAATGCAACTTTGGGTCAAAAATCTTCATTGTAACTCCGAATTCAGTTTTACAAGTTTCCTAGACAAGATTTGGTATTCCAAAATTGCTGGAATCGACGAAATCAAATTCCAACGCTCGAAACTCAAGATGATCTCAAAACTCAAAATTTTCAACTTTAAGACTTTAAAACTCATTCTTTAGAAAACTCCAACTTTTAACAAGGTTTTCAAAATTCTCTTTAATAATTGACCAAAAATGACTCAAGTCAACTTTTGAAATGAAAAAAATAGTAATTTGGTCAAAAATACAAAAACAATGGCCTTCGAGGTCATTACACAAGTAAAAATATGTATAATTTCTTTTATTGTAAGGCCTCTCATGTAATTTTAGCCTTAGGCTACCAACGAGTTTGAGCCGCCCCGGTCTCATGAGAGGGTCATTGTGAATAGTTATGATGAGTGATGTGCTGCTAAAATACAACACTTTTGATGTTTAAAATCTTGTGTGTTCTCAGAGCAATGTTAGTAGATTTGATTGTGTTTGTTTTCCAGGATTACAGTGTAGGCAAATCTTTGAGAAAAATATGTTAAAGTTGCTTGCTTTTAGTGATCCATGAAACCCTCTACGGGTTGTGGAGGAGTTAACGAGCCATAAAGTGAGTTTCGTATCATTTTCAATAAGGGGTGCAAACTTGTAGTCAACTATATGAGGAGGAATCATGAGTCATACAGCTATATACGAACCGTAGAGTGATGGTCGTACCCTTATGATCAGAATGTGGAGAGGTATAGGAAAGTCATTAGACAAAACCTCCCACGAGCCATAGAATCTTATACGGCTAGTGGAATGATCTCGTAGATATCATCTCTAGAACACTGCCAGAGTCCTCGAAATCCCAATCTACAGGCTGTGAAGTGGTATACGAGTAGTGAAAGATCCCATAAAGTTTGCCAAAATAGTTTTTCTAATTCATTTTGGATTTGTATTTTACTTATTATAAATAAGTTTTTAGGTTATTTTTCGAAAAGTTTCCAGAGTTTTGTATTATTCACATATTTTAATATTTTTAGTAATAGAAAAATGACTTCTTATCTAATCAACCCTCTATTTTAGGAGGCGATTGAGCTTTTTCTCATCCAATCAACCTAATCGGATTAAGAGGAGGTTGTACTGGGATTAAAGTAATGGTTAGTATAACCACATCACGGAGACAGATCAAGTTCCGTGATGAATTTACCTTATTTGGATCAAGGGTTTAGGTAAACCTAGCTTACTGTCCTACACTTATATACTGAAAAAGATTACATATATCCGATAATACAAGTTAAGGATCCATGGGGAACACAGCACCCTAGTCAGCTCTTTCATTGATTACATCTCAACTGCATTAGTATAGTTTACTTAGTTTAATTTGCAACCCCCCCCCCCCCTTTGTTTTCTTATTTCTAGGGAGATAATTAGGTTAATCAACCTACTTTGCAACTAAACTACTCTGGAGTCTATCATATTCCTCGTGGGATACCACCCAAACCTTGGTTAGGTTAAATACTTGACATCGACCATTTTACCTCAAAAGGAGGTAAGGCCTGAGCGATATCAAGCGTTTTGGCATTGTTGTTGGGGAATACGGCTAGACTTGTTTAATTCAAGTTATTTGGGGATTAATATTTGTTTCCCTAATAATACATTTCTTGTTATTTTTTGTTTTATTTTAGCGTGCAGGTGTAGTGTATGCACAACACCCGAATCCGAGGTAATTCCTTTACTCCATTTGATCCAGAGATTCAAAGAACACTAAGAAGGATGACCCAAGAGAATGTGAATAATCTAGCTAGTATTACGGTTAGCGTTGCACTCAATATGAATGACAACAATGACAACCCACCTCTGCTCAATCCACAACGACAGGGTCTGCAGCACACGACTGGAACCAATGTCATCTTAACCCCATGGAAATGGATGTCACGGAGCTATAGTGTTACCTCCACCGCTGGATGACACTAAGTTCGTCGTTTCAAGTGGGTTGTTACAAATGTTGCAGAACTATGGGATATTCGTAGGACTACCATCCAACAATCCACATAGTAATCTACACAATGTTGTGTTTGTCTATAAGAATGATATAGAAAATAAAAACCTATCTAAAGATGTCGTTGGGCTTTATGTTTTCCCACTCTCACTTACTGTAAATACAATGTTATTGCTATCTGAGCTCCCACAAAGCTCGATCACTAGTTGGGATGAATTATAAAGAGCGTTTTTTGAAAAGTTCTTCCTTATCTCTAAGAAGTTGCAGTTGAAGGTCAAAATTAACAACTTCGAGCAACTACCTGGTGATTCTATAGAAGTTACTTGGGAAAGGTTCACCAAATGTTTAAGATGGGTTCCTAACCATAAGATTGTTGATGAGGCCCTGGTGGAGAACTTTTACAAATCCCTTGATGAGAATGGCCAAGTAATGATTGACACTATCATGGGAGATTCATTCATAGATCCAGGATATTGCTGAGAGGCTGGAGAAAGTGGTCAAAACCAACCATGCATGGCCAAAAAGGATAAGGCTACAACGAGAAGCTCATTCTCAGTTATTACTAGTCTGGCGCAGGCGCAAGAAAGTGAGAAAGTGATGCAGGAACTGGCATGGATTAATACTAATGTGGAGCTATTGATGAAGAAAAATTTGGAGAGAATAAATGCAGGTTCTCATCAGCTAGCTTGACCACCCATGTACGAGAAACCCTATTATGAGGAGGACTCATGTTTTATTGTAGATCAAATGTCGTGTTTCTAGCCTAACTCCCAAGGGTCCAACCAAGACTATTAGCGCCAAAGTAAGGGAAACCAAGGTCGAAAATATAGGAGAGATAGAGCCTTCAGAGACAACAACAGAGAAGGATACTATAATAGAAATAGGGGACAAGATAGAAATGTTGATTGGGGCTGCAGAGATGGTTTCAGAGTTGGTCCATATGTCCGACCACACAATCAGGATTCTAGAGCTGGCACATCTCAAGTTGAAGAGATGTTTGACCATTTGTTAAAAAAAGTTAACACACAGGATGAGACACTTAGGGGGATGAAATCAGATATCTCTAGTATTAACCAAAAGATTGAGTCTCACTCTGTGGCGATCAAACAATTTGAGAAATAATTTGGTGAAATATAGACCCAACTCAACCAGCACCATAAGGGTACCCTGCCTAGCAACACGGTTCAGAATCCAAAGAATGAGGGGCAGTGTATGGAGGTTATGACACGTGGTGGAAAGCAGACTATTGATCCTTCTATGCTGGTGTATGATGATGTTGTTTGTGAGGAGATGGTTAAGAGAGAGAGAGTATTGATACTAGAGAGGTTCGTGCAGCTAAAAGGGAAGATGATACAGCGCCAACACCATAGATTCTTAAACCCATCCCTCAACCTCCTCCTTCCTTCCCACAAAGCCTCAAGAAGAAGGAGAAACAGAGCAAGTTTAAACATTTCCTCTCAATGCTGAGACAACTTTCCATTAACATTCCCCTACTTAAAGCACTGGAGAAGATGCATGGGTATGTGAAGTTTGTGAAGGATTTGGTGAAAAAGAAATGCATCGTGACTCAGGAGTTCTCACAAGAGCTCCAACACTATAGTGCGATTGTGACCAAATCCTTAGTGCAGAGGCAAAAAGACCCTGGAGCATTTACCACTCCGTGCACCATCGGTGAGGTAGAGTTTGCAAGGGCATTATGTGATCTTGGTGCCAACATAAACTTGAAGCCCCTTGTGATCATCAAGAAACTTGATCTGGTAGTCCCTACCAAACAAGAATGAGATTGTTGATGGTTGACCACATAGTGGAGAAGCCTGTAGGAATACTATATGACGTCTTATTAGAAGTAGATAAGTTCATATTCCCGCAGACTTCGTTATCCTAGACTGCAAAGTTGACTTTGACATCCCAATCATCTTGGGTAGGGCTTTCCTAGCCACTGGGAGAGCCCTAGTAGACATGGAATTTCGCCTACTCAAGTTTAGGTTGAACGACAAGAAAGTCACATTCAATGTTTATCGGTCAATGCAGAGGCTAGATGAGCCAAAGATCGAGGTTTGGTCTATTGATGAAGTCTAAGTAATCAGATAGTCCACGTCATGTCACGATAATAAATCAAACATTTCTTGGGAGGTAACCCAAGCTAGTTAATGTAATAGGATAGTTTTGTATGGTTTTGCTAGGTTGTTTCTAATGTTTTAGCAGTTTTATTGTAATATATTGACATTGGACTGGTGGCATATAGCGTAACAGTATGTTTGTGCAAGTTCTGCAGGTGTAAGACCAAATTAGATATCTTGGGCTAAAAAAACATTCTATGACTAATTACATGGGTCGTACTATATTGTATGACCCATGTACCATCTCGTAGAATGGTCCAGTGAGCAAAACTTATGTGCACTCCAGTCCACGAGCCAACTTTACGATCAGTAGAATATAATATGGATCGTGAATAAGGCTCGTGGACCAAAGGTAAGTTTTCCAGCATATGACTAAGTGTCGAAGGTATTCTACGAAATCTTCTTATGAGATATATTTCATTACACGACTCCTGAGCAGGATTGTAGAGTACAGGTCCGAAATATAGGTGTTAGGCTTCCACGAGACCACGATTCATAATCCATAGAACATTCCACGGCTATTGATCGGAGTTTCTTAAAGTCAGGCCCAACACTTTTATAACCCGACCTAGTAAGTATATACTCGGGGTCAAAATTGTTGACCCCACTTTTAACCAAAACTTCCCAAAATTAACCCTACGAAATTCTCCCCCATGTCAGTCCGACCAACCTCTCCGGCACCATGTCATTTTTTGGCAAGTATTCCGGTAAATCTTCCCCTTAGGGTTTTGGCTTCCTTCTATTTCCCCAGTCAATTTTGATCAAATCTACGCTAAATTCGGTAAGTTTTTGGTCCCTAAGATCTAAAATTATCGATTTTAAATGTGAATGATGGTTGATTTTGGATTGGATAGGAGTTTGTGCTATTTGTTAGACTAGTGAAATTCTAATCCATGTAATTTATCATGATATTGATGTGATTACCTACATTAGGATTGAACTAGTTGAACGGACAATGTCTAGGTTGCCATCTTTATGTTCGAATAATTTGAATGTCACTGAAATGAATTGAATTGATTAAATATTTGTTATGTAGTCGATTGAAATTGTTGTTGTTGCTAAAAATTGAACCAAGGGTCGGACCATTAGGATTGTATGCTAGATGATTGTTGATGGGGTCGTTTTGAATGTAACACATATATGTGGAAGGGTTATTTTATGCTAAATCAGGTGGAGTGGGTGTGTTTTGCTTCGGGGTTGTTTAATTTAGTAGAAAAATAGATCCTAGGAACTCGTGTGATGGACCTGACAAACAATTTGGGTTTTGGAAAAAGTCATGAGCAATAGGTACCCCTCGTAAAAAGTTCGAGAGACCAAATATTTTGGGGACCCCTTTAGACGAGACCTTCTGCAAGTCGTAGATTATTCCATAACTCTTAGAGTATTATACGATTCATTCCTTGTCTCGCAGGTGCAAGCCAAGTAACTGACAATTGCTGAACATTGCATCCATGATAGCCCTTACGACTCTAGATCACTCTACGACTCGTGAAAAGGCTCTTGTAGACCTTTATTGTTCCATTCCAGTTTTGATTCTTATTTTTTATTTTCAATTCATAGGACTAATTGGTTTTGTGAATATGCATTTTGAAGGCACCATGGCTCCGTGACCAAAGAAGGATGATATCAGGGCCATGAGGGACCGTCTGCGTGATGAGCCCACAAATTCTAAGAAGGCCCATAAGTCTAGTGGATCTATAGAGGAGCTCAGCATTCAACCTGATCCATATGTCGATCCATGAAAGACTCAGGCTACTACTAGGCAGGCTACCATGCAGGCGATCGTGGTCCGCCTTCCCCAGTCTGACGAGGGAGGTGACAGGGCTAATAGCAGTATATAGATGACCTCTTCCAAGGGAGGGTCTAATTTCGGATCTAAGAAGGGGTCAGACTCTGTCTCATCTTTAGGACCCCAAGTACAAGATATATTACAAGAAGCCCAATCTAGCATATGGTGCGTCGGGGGTATACGAGCCATCTATGAGGAGGGTCTACAACAAAATGAATAGGGATGACCTATTCATTCTATCTTTGAGGAGCCGTGAATCATTACTATAGGACTCGATAGTGTCCTAGGGTTTGAGGACACTATAGTTCACAAAGTCTCCAGCGGTTGGCACAACTAGTAGAGAGGTACTCACAAGAATTGGTGAGAGAGTTCTTCGCCTCCTACACCGCCACAGTACATATCTATCTTCCCAAGGAATAAAAGCCTCTCACCCAGCGAGATTGGACGAGGTAATCATGAGATGCCAGAAGGTGGACATCTCAGAGGGGACAATCCACCAAATTATTTTTGCACCCGAGTTCTCAACCCCCAGATCCACAACAAAGTTAGACCACAGAGAGGGGAAGACTCGAGACTTGGGCGTGATGAGGGACCTAGAGCAAAAATCAATATTGATGAGATGGGTTGCTGATGTGACATCCCATAACTCTATCCTCATATGTACCTATGTTTTTTAGAATCATTCTTACATATGAGAAGTGTATTAGGGTCATTAGAGACTTCTAACACTTAGATGAGTTCAAAACCTTCTAATAAATAGAGTTTCTACTGATTGATTATCCAAGAGTCGACTTTAAACAATTATAACTCTTAGCACATAATGATTTAGGTGGCCCATGGCCAAGCAAATGAAAGCTCTTTTTATTAGATTTCCCACACAACTTGTTTCACCTTTTTTGGAGTTTGGAGTCAAAGGTTATGACCATTTTACTAAACACTGCCAGAGCAAGGTGATTCCACGAAACCCTACGGGTTGTGAATCGACATACAACTCGTAAGGTGAGGTTTTGTGTAAAGATCCAAATAGTCAGATTTTGAGCCCCAGACTTCACGAATCCATCTATGGGTCATAAATCCTTCTAGGGGTTGCGGATAGGTCTCGTGAAAGATTCCAGTAACATCATAAAACATGCCCAAAAGTTCACAGAAGTGGCCCACGAGTCGTGGAATGTTCCACGGGCCATAAAGGGTCTTGTGGATGACTTTTTTAGCTTTTTCTAAAGGGTTATTTTCATCTTTTTCAACTTTTTTAAAGTCTAGAATCGACGTTTTATTCCTAAATAAAGTCCTAAAACATATCAGTAAGTTATTTTTATGCTAAAACACATCCTCTAAACGTAGAACAAGATTTCAAGAGAGAAAAAGGCTAGGGTTTGAAGAGAGAACTTGAGGATTCTTCCAAGAGACTCCAAGATTCAAACTTCCAAGTATGTAAGGCTAACTAAAACATGGATTGTTTTCTTCCATGTGCCCCATAACCTGAGTCGATGGAACATGTTGATGAATTGAGTCTTCCATGGGTGTTTCGTGAAGATATTTCTTAAATTTTAACGTATATCTATATAATTTTGTATGCATTATGGTTTTTATGAATTAAATACTAGAAACTGATAATTTTACTTTTCTACATGAGCCCTAGACTGAATTCTTGTTATTTTTACATATTGCATTTAAGTGAGTATGCATGAGTATAATTTAAACCTAAAGTGTCTATAGAATCCTTAAATACTTTATCTTTATTATTATTTTTTGAATGCTATGAGTTCGAATGATGCATGATTGAGCCTTTATGAGTTAAGAACTGAACTTTAAAAGAATGTAACCAAAGAGTTGATGATTGATGTGATGAACTGAGTTGACGAATGTCCAATGAGACTAGATGAATAAGTTAACCATAGAGTTGAGGTCTTATGAGCATAATGGGTCTTAGGAGAAGTATTGAGCATCGAATTATATAAGAGTAAGTCCAAATCAAACTCAATAACTACGTTGCCAGCATAGGAGAGGATTGAACTGTAAAAATGGATGTTTTCTTATTATCCCAAAAAGAGGACTTGCTGTTATTATTATGGATCCACTGATGGGATGTCCTTTACCTTGGTAGGGCATTAGATGGATGTGGCAATGACATCGCTTCATTGTATCATCACCGGCTCATAAATGATGGTTGTCGATTAGAGAAACTCCCAAATAGGTCTTGACAGTACTCTGAGTGGATGGGATGAGATGGTATATGAGTGGTCATTGTCTAAACTGTATTTCTTACTTTAGAATCTACTTGATGATTGATCTTCCTATTTCTTGAGTTGAGTTATTTTGAGTTGATGTTATCCTGCCTTTACATGTTTCATTCTGTCATTTTATATACCAGTACATTCCATGTATTGATGCCCATTTGGGCCTGCAACTTTTCGTGATGTAAAGATAGGTATTAGTGGTCATCAGCAGGCGCTCTTTTGAGGACCTATTCACATTCAGTTGATTAGTGAGTCCTCCCCTACTTTCGAAGGATGTCAAATTTTATCTTCTAGTTTTGCGTTTAGCTTTTCTATTTTATTTTGAGTTAGTCACGGACTTGTCATTGGCACCACTTAGTCAGATGTTTACAGGCTTCATAGACTAGACGGTCGAGTATGATTGGATGTTATTTTTGACTAGTTTTCTTCCATACTAATCTTACTTAGTTAATGGATAGATTGTTTGGCCTTTAACCATAATTTTCATATTATCATTTTATTTCATTGAGTATTCTTTGTTATTGATGTATTTCACTATTAGATTATGATTGAACAAATATGATAAGGTCGAGTGCTTCGCTTAGGGGTTAGCAATAGTATTTGAGTGCCAATCACGTCAAGGGTACCCTCTCAAGGCATGACAAACTTGGTATTAGAGCACAGATTTCAAGTGTCCTAGGAAGTCTATGAAGCCATGTCTAGTAGTCTTTTTTTTGTGTGTTTTGCACCACACTCTATAAGAAGGAGGCTATAGGACATTAGGAATGGTTACACGTTTTTTGTACTCTGAGTTCGTGCGATAGAGTTTAACTTTATTAAAGTATCTATATGATTTGTGTGTTATGTATTTGTGGATCATGCCTCCTAAGCATACCGCCACCCAAAGAGATGCTTCAGTCTCTAATGTTGTGAATCCCTCACCAGATATGTCTACTCAGATGGAGATGAGGGGTCGAGGTCGACCATATAGAGCCACCGGTGTTCCACCATCACCCACTGCTCCACCTGCTCCCACTACAGAAGCTGATTTCAAGGGAGCTATCACTATGCTCACCGAACTAGTAGTCGCTTATAGTGGAAACCGGAGATCATAGGTTCTTAGTTCTAGCTCCCAAGAGCCAACTGCTACAGCCAGACTTAGAGATTTGTTTAGTATGAACCCGTCAGTCTTCACAAGGTATAAGGTTGAGGAAGACCCCTAAAACTTTATTAATAAGATGTGGAAGGTGTTGAAAACTATGCATGTGACCGAAACTGACAGAGTTAAACTTGCTTCCTATCAACATAAGAATATGGCCAATGTATGGTATAATCAATGGGAAGAAAGCTGAGGTCAGGATGTTTAACCTTCCATTTGGAGTGATTTTGAGAGTGCCTTTCTTGACCACTTCTTTCTGCAAGAGTTGAGGGAAGCAAAGGTTGAGGAGTTGGTCAACTTGAAGCAGGAGGGGATGACTGTCAAAGAATATAGCCTCAAGTTCATACAACTATCTAGGTATGCTCCAGAGATGGTCCCTGCTATGAGATCTCGAATGAGAAAGTTCATATCCGTCTAGGGCAAGCAAGTGAAAAAAGAGTGCAAAGCAACATTACTGATTCTGGGCATGTACATCTCTAGAGTTATGGTCTATGCACAATAACTTGAGGAGGATAAAAAGAGAGATAGGGAGGAAGTTTTTAGCAAGAAGGCTAAATCAGTAGGGCATGAACCTAGCCAACAGAAGCAAGGTAAGGAGGACAGGTCCTATTTTCAGAAGAGGTCTTCGAACTATGCACCATCCTCAGAGAGTGCACCAGCTTCGAGTAACAGGTTTGATCAGAAGTTACAGCCCTATCAGAATGCCAAAGCTCAGGGTTCTCAATCCCAAGCTAGTGTGGTCTAAGGTTTGAGGGGGACACAACTATGTGGTAAGTGTGGCAGACTCCACCTAGGTGAATGCTGAGAAGGCACAAATATTTATTTCAAGTGTGGACATATTGGTCATTTTCAGAATGAGTTCCCAATGAGATTGCGGGGTGAGGGAGGTAATAGAGGTCAATCTTCAGCAGCACCACAGGCCAATGGTAATCAGAGAGGTGCCACAACTAATACAGGCAAGTTTACAAACCGTCTGTATGCGATAGGTAATCGACAGGATCAGAAGGTTACACCAAATATTGTTACGAGTATGCTTCAAGTCTTTTCCTATAATGTATATGCCTTGCTTGACCCAGGTGCCACTTTATCATTTATGACTCCATATGTGGCTAGTAAGTTTGAGATCTTTCCTGAATGTCTTCTTGAGCCCTTCAGTGTTTCTACTCCTACTTGTGAGTCTATCATTGCTGAAAGGATTTATAGAGATTGTGTAGTGTCCATTTATCATAGAGATACTCTTGTTGATCTGGTTGAATTAGAGATGGTTGACTTCGATGTGATCTTCAGCATAGATTGGCTTTACGCCTGTTATGCCTCTATCAACTGTAGAACCCAAATGGTCAAGTTCTAATTTCTAAATGAGCCTGTTATAGAGTGGAAGGGTTGTTCTGTTGTGCCTAAGGGTATGTTTATTTCTTACCTTAAGGCCAGAAAGCTAATTTTTGTATCTATCACGTTGTGTGAGTTAAGACTGATGATGTAGAGTCTCCACCTTTTGAGTCAGTTCTAGTTGTCAATGAGTTTCCTGATATCTTCCTTGATGATTTTCCTGGAGTCCCTCTTAATAGGGAGATCGACTTTGGGATTAATGTTCTCCATGATACTCAGCCCATATCTATTCCTCAGTATAGAATGACTCTAGCCGAGTTGAAAGGACTAAAGGAGAAGTAGAAAGATCTCTTGGATAAGGCCTTTATTAGGCTGAGTGTCTCTCCATGGGGCACTCCTG
Organism: Solanum aculeatissimum; assembly: GCA_038996855.1. Classification (NCBI taxonomy): domain Eukaryota; kingdom Viridiplantae; phylum Streptophyta; class Magnoliopsida; order Solanales; family Solanaceae; genus Solanum; species Solanum aculeatissimum. The sequence goes on along the minus strand of JBCEWC010000417.1, from coordinate 3,921 downwards.
TCCTATTTTTTTGAAAGAAAGATGGTTCCCTCAGAATGTGTATAGATTATCACCAATTGAATAAGGTAATCATTAAGAACAAATATCCCCTTCCAAGAATTGATGACTTATTTGACCAACTTCAGGGAGCCACTATTTTCTCCAAAGTAGACCTCTGATTAGGCTATTACCAGTTGAAAGTGAGAGAATCTGACATCCTGAATACTACTTTCTGAACCCGATATGATCTCTTCGAGTTCATGGTAATGTCCTTTGGGTTGACAAATGCACCTGCAACTTTCATACACTTGATGAATAGAGTATTCAGACAGTACCTTGACATGTTTGTGATCATATTTATTGATGATATCTTAGTGTATTCCATAGATTAGGAGGAGCATGCTAATCACCTTAGAATCGCTTTGCAGATGCTCAAGGATAATGAGATATATGCAAAGTTTTCAAAGTTTGAGTTCTGGCTTAAATCTGTGGCATTTCTAGGCCATGTTGTTTTGGGCAACAACATACGAGTGGATACTCAAAAGATCGAGGTGGTCAAGAATTGGCCTAGACCAATCTCTCCCACAGACATAAGGAGTTTTTTGGGTTTAGCAGGCTACTACCATAGATTTATTGAGGAATTTTCTTCCATATCTGTACCATTGAATAGACTGAGTCAGAAGAAAGTCAAGTTTTAGTTGTGTGATGAATATGAGAAGAGTTTTCAAGAGTTGAAAACCAGATTAACGACTGCACCAGTGTTGACTCTACCTGAGGGCACTGATGAATTTGTGATTTATTGCAATGCTTCTAGAGTGGGACTGGGATGCATTTTAATGTAAAGAGGTAAAGTCATAGCTTATGCTTCCAGAAAACATAAGAACTATAAAAGGAACTATCCAACTCATGACTTAGAATTGGTTGTGGTAGTGTTTTCACTCAAGATTTAGCGCCACTATTTATATGGACCACATGTCAATGTATTTATAGACCACAAGAGCCTGCAATATATATTCACCCAGAAAGATCTTAACTTGAGGTTGAGGAGATGGCTTGAGTTGCTCAAGGACTACAACATGAGCATTCTCTACTATCTAGGTAAAGCTAATGTGGTCGTTAATGTTCTTAGCAGATTGTCAATGGGCAGTACGACCCATGTTGAGGAGGGAAAGAAAGAGTTGGCAAAGAAAGTGCATAAATTGGCAGGTTGGGATCCCAATTTGAGGAGTCTAACAAAGGTGGAGTTGATGTTCAAAATGGGTCTGCATCGTCTCTTGTAGTAGAGGTGAAGGAAAAGCAAGATCGAGACCCCATCTTTCTACAATTGAAGGTAGATGTGCATAAACAGAAGATAATGGCTTATGCCAAAGGGGAAGATGGAGTATTGAGATATCAAGGCAGACTATGTGTTTCAGATGTTGATGGTATTCGAGAAAGGATCATGGCACAAGCCCATAACTCAAGGTATTCCATCCACCCAGGATCAACTAAGATGTACCACAACTTAAGGGAGGTCTACTGGTGGTGTGAAATGAAGAAGGGCATTGTTGAGTTTGTTTCTAAGTGCCCAAATTTCCAACAAGTTAAAGTTGAACATCAAAGGCCATGTGGAGTAGCTCAGAATTTTGAGATTCTAGAATGGAAATGGGAGATGATCAATATATACTTCATTATAGGCTTACCAAGGTCTGGTAGGCAGCATGATTTAATTTGGGTGATAGTTGACAGGATGACTAAATCTGCATACTTTTTGGCAGTAAAGACGATTGATATTGCAAAGATTATGCCTAACTATACATTAGAGAGATTGTTAGACATCATAGAGTTCCTTTGTCTATCATCTTAGATAGAGAAGCCCAATTTACTGCACAGTTTTGGAGATCTTTCCAAAAAGTCTTAGGTTCGAAGGTGAATCTTACCACAGCTTTTCACCCTCAGACTAATGGCCAGGCAGAACGCACAATTCAGACCCTAGAGGATATGTTGAGAGCTTGTACCATTGACTTCAAGGGTAATTGTGATGATCATTTACCTCTGATTGAGTTTTCTTACAACAATAGTTTCTATTCGAGTATTCAGATAGCCCCATATGAGTCCTTCTATGATAGGAGATGTAGATCACCGATTGGATGGTTCAAGGTAGGTGAAGAAGGATTGATTGGACCATAGTTGGTACATCAAGCTATGGAGAAAGTAAAATTCATCCAAGGGAGATTAAGAATTTCACAGAGTCGCCAGAAGTCCTACACTGATGTTAGGAGAAGGAACCTAGAGTTTGAAGTAAATGATTGGGTATACTTGAAGGTGTCACCCATGAAGGGTGTAATGAGATTTAGGAAAAGAAAGTTGATTCCTCAATGCATTGGTCCCTACTAAATTATGAAGAGAGTGGGAAATGTAGCTTATGAGTTGGAGTTACCACAATAGCTAGCAGTCATCCATCCGGTCTTTCATATTTCTATGCTTAAGAAGTGTTCAGGAGATTCATCCTTGGTTGTATCTGATGAAAGCATTGGAGTGAAAGATAGTTTGAGTTATGAAGAGATCCCAATCCAAATCTAGGATCGTCAAGTTCGCAAGTTGAGAACTAAAAAGGTTGCCTCAGCAAAGGTATTGTGGAGAAGTCAATCTGTTAATGTGGCCACATGGGAAGCTGGAGCGGATATGAAGGCTAGATACCCTCACCTATTCGTGTCTCCTAATGATGAAATTGATGGTAATAATTCATTTATATTCTCTGAGTTACTTTTCCATTATTGAGTCCTTATCTCTTAGTTGATGCTCTTTACGAGTATATGAGTATATGAGTATGTATGTCGTTAATTGTATTTGTGCCTAATGACAATGTTAGAAATGGTCTTTCAATTCTAAGTCCTGAGTTGAAGTTGATTCTGAAGTATGAGTACGCAAGTATCTGAGCATTCGAGTTCTTGATGGTGTTTCTGCTTAATGGTTCCTAAGTAGCTCATCATTCGAGGATGAATGATCCCAAGGGGGAGATACTGTGACACTCCATAACTCTATCCTCACATGCACCTGTGTTTCTAGACTCATTCTTACATATGATAAATGTATTAGGGTCATTAGAAACTTCTAACACTTAGACGAGTTCAAAACTTTCTAATAAATTGAGTTTCTCATGATCGATTATGAAAGGGTCTACTTTAAACGATCATACCTCTTAGTACACAAATGCTTAGGTGGCCCATGACCTATCAAATGAAGCTCTTTAAATTATCTTTCTGATGCAACTAGTTTCACCTCATTTGGAGTTTCGACTCAAACGTTATGGTCATTTTACTAAACATTACCAGAGTAGGGTGATTCCACAAAATCCTATACGGGTCGTGAATTGACAAACAACTCGTTAGGTGAGGTTTCATGGAAAGGTGCAGAAAGTCAGATTTTGAGCCCCAGACTTTGCAAATCCATCTATGGGTCATAAAGTCTTATATGAGTCGTGGATAGGTCTAGTGAAAGGTTCCAGTAACCTCAAAAATATTTCCAAAAGTTCATGAAAGTGCCGCACAAGTCGTGGAACGTTCCACGAACCGTAAAGGGTCTCGTGGATGACTTTTTCCATATTTTTTGAAAGGGTTATTTTGGTCTTTTTCCACCCTTTTAAACCCTAGACTCGACTTTCTATACCTAAATAAAGTCCTAAAATATATCAGTAAGTTATTTTTATGCTAGAACACATCCTCCAAACGCAGAACAAGATTTCAAGAGAGAAAAAAGCTAGCGTTTGAAAAGAGAAATTGAGGATTCTTCCAAGCTACTTCAAGATTCAAACTTCCAAGTATGTAAGGCTAACTAAAACATGGATTTTGTTCTTCCATGTGCCTTATAACCTGAGTCGATGGAACATGTTGATGAATTGAGTCTTCCATGGATGTTTTATGAAGATTATTTTTAAATTTTAACGTATATCTATATAATTTT